>JAPMAE010000102.1:6889-26184 GCA_036584705.1 Rhyacophila sp. 25_7 | reverse complement strand
GGCGGGTCGAGCGGAAGGAGCGCAGGTCTTCGAGGGAGGCTTCGGCCCGAGACGTCGGCGGAAGGGCCGCTTCACAGATTACACTGCCACAGTATCGTAGGTTGTGAGTCCCCCCCCGCTTTGGAATTGTTGGTGGGGGCCGGTTGCTTCGTTTCTGCAAGAGATACGAGCGTGCGGCCGGGCGGCCAATCATATATTACAATATATATATATACTATGTGATATCCGATATTTCTCATATTGGAAAACCTGCAGCCTAAAATAGGCATGGATGAAGAAACACTGATAATGAGATCATTTTTATTGTAAAATCCCACGTGTTATGCGAGAGAATATTATTTACAAAGGGACTTCCTGTCAACACTCTGCTGCAGGTCTATAGCTTTATAGACAATAAGGAAAAATTCTATAAGGAAATGAAAAAAACATAAAAAATGCTTCATACTGAACTAACTTTTTTAAATGTGAAATAATATATCTATATAAATGCATATATATATATATACATGTATAACAATAATATAACATATTTAGCAAAATTCGTGCCCAAAATTAGAAACACTAAAAATAGTTCTGTCTGAGGTCGGGTGTTAATGAAAACAGCAAAATAGCAAAACAGCTCGCATTTAAGAGCGATAAAGCCGCAGTCATGATGAAATACATTTTTGAACTTAACCATTAAACAATTCTTATTCACAGCTCTCAATTCAACTCGATCGCTGTGAAAGAGATGTAGAATTGTGCATTTAGCGATTTCACTGTCAAGCTGGATTGGAAGTGCTTTCGTCACAGGGAAACTAACAGTCAAAGCCGGGAGTAAAAATTCAATATTTTTTTCTGTTCCGGGGTTTCGAATGGATGATAAGGATGAAATATCACTAATGCTGTGTACAGAACTATATTAAAAGCGCGTCCATTGAATCTCACGATAGATAAATGGCACAAAAAGGGGTCAATTCGGGTCAGAATCGTACAAATTATTATAAATTATTAAAAAGTAAGGGGCAGTTAACTAATAAACTACTAACACAGATCCAAACATATACTTTTGTTAAAAGAGAAAGCTTCTATTGAATACCATGCAACATTCAAACTTACGGTTTCCTGTAATCGATGATTTTCATGAAACCAAAAATAACAGAGAAATGACACACATATTGTATGATATGATATTATCGAAACGAAAAAGAAAACTTTTGAGGCCATTGTAAGTTATTAAAAGTGAAGAAATGTCGTTTGATTAACAAGTAGTGATCGTAAACCAGGCTTAACAATATCAATTTATCCATTCCTAAAAATTAGCTTTTCTCAATGTATCTTCATTAAAAAAATTGTAACTCCATTCTGCATTTATTGCAGAACAGTTTTATTGCACTCGTATTGAAATTGAAGAATTGGAGAGCTTCAACGGTCCCGTGTGGAAATGACCGTTAATAATTCTGATGAACAATGATACATTGGAATCTCGAGCATATTTAATAACAATGAGATTATTATTGGACGGTCAATTCATTATTACCGGCCGAGACGTTCGGGAAAATTTTCTCAACGGCCGTTATTTCTGATATGAAAAAGCGAAGTGAGAATGAATACGGATCGATAAGCCAGGATTAATATTATTTAATGGAAGGGAATGATCGACCGCAATCGATTTCATAGAACCCGTTCGATGAGTAATGTTAGTGTACAGTCAAAATCCTCAGTTATTGTATTTTAGTAGATGAAAAACATAAAGTAAAATAAGGAAAGGTTGTCTCGGTTGACTGACCTTTCGATAAGTTTTCTCATTTCCTCGGTGGTCATGCCATCCTTGGTATTGTGTGCTCTTACTGGAATTACAACACATCACAAAACAATTTCATAACAAGACTATTACAAATAAATACTTATAATTATAATAACAGCACGGAGTGGGAGTCTATCAACAATCCATCAGTTTCGGTTTGAGTGAAATCGATCGATCGCAGAGAATAAATGTCAAATGCGAACGCTGCACGTTTTCGAGAGCCGGTTCAAATGCCACGAGGGCGTGAATATTCTTACAAAATGATTTTCCGATATCTAAAACTATATTTTAAATAATTTAGATCAGCGATTCGTTCACTCTTTACCTCTGCTCCGCGTATAATGAGCGTTTTTGACAGTTGAGATTTTTTTATGTCATGTGATTTACTTTAATAAAGATAAAAAACACATTTTATTGGTTATTACTTAATATTAATGGCCCCAGATGTGGACATTGGAATTAAAAAAATAATACTAATATAATTACTGAGACCCCGAGGAGGCGCTCTCGCTCTCGTTAGAAATTGAGTTTAAACTCATAATTATTTAGCAAATGAGTACATAGGACAGTCTGAATTCTGATTGTGAATTAAATAATATAATTAGTTGACTATCAAAATAAGTAATGGTAAAATTGCAAATGAAGCTAACAATTCGTAGGAGGCTTCACTAGTTAGAGGCGTAATTAAAACTCCCGACGATCATTATCCGCAATGCGCATCCGGCAGACAAAATATTTGATTGTTAATACACTTCATACACTCTCATGAATTCAATCTCAAAAGTATTACTTAAAAAAGCATCGCATGATATTTTAAGATAACATACTGATACTGATGTCATTTTGAAAATCAAAAATACTCTTCGTCCTATAGGATACTGTCTAAAAAATTAAAGAAAAAACTCGATGTCACAACATGGACACTTATATAAATATGAAAGTTTGCCGCGCGGATCATATTATATTTTTACAAGTCTCAATGTATCGACAATCATAACTTTTGTAATTAAAAATTTCAACGGAGATATAAAATGTTAAAAGTATTATTGACAAACACATAACTAGCCATTTATAAGAATAACAAAACATAAAGCAAATTATATAATGAGGCTTAAAAATATCCATTCACAGCATGCAAAATTAGTCACAGTTCTCAAAATAAAACCAATTAAATTTGTAAAATCCAAAAGCAAATGAAATATATTAGTGTACAAATTAAAGAGGCTTTCTTAGTTTTTCTCATGGAATAAAATGAGATCAATGAGTCTGGCAGTATTCGATTGAATCGTTTCGATATTGAATTCAAATCACAAAAATACCGAGTGAATACATAAGAACTGTCGACAATGAGGGTGTATTTACACATCGCGCGAAGCGTACGCATCGTACCAGCACTGCAGAGATAATATATCTCTCTATTGCAATTTAAATCCAAAACTCAAATGAGCAGATTACGCCACACAAATAAACTGTAAAAATATATCCCCTGAAGATTTCGCAGTCAACCCGATTGAACCTCATACGGGTGAGTACATTTTTACTTACGAGGATGAATGAAAACGGTTCCGTGGAATCATTCAATTTAAATTTACATTAGAACTTGTACATTAGAAGGATTGTAAACGGGCTGACAGGGCGACGGGCGACACGTAAATAACCCAGAACGGTGCATTCGTTTTAAATTATCGGCATTGAGAACGAACCAACCTTTTTATTAGGAGAGAAGCTCGTCGATAAGTGCAGGTTAGTATTTCATTATCTCGTTGGAGTCTTTGGAGTCGTTGAAAGAGGACCCGTTGACATCTCCGCCGTTGCCGTTGGGAGTGGGGTGTTGGTTGCGGGGCGGAGGCGGCGGCGGTTCAGGGGATGCGCTCATGTTGCGACCGGAACCGGCTGCAACGTGCACATGATTCACCCTTATCCGTGCATTCGCACCATATTTACCGTAGACAACGGAAAGTTCCTTTAATCTAATCGTTTCAATGAATATCTATCCGTAGATAAATATTTGTTTTGAAATCTTTAATGTCTCACGAATAGTAAAACACCGTTCAATTGACAAAGTATTGCAAGATCGCACTCCAACGGTCAGAGTGTTTTAAATAACTTATCAAGAGAATATCTCTCCAAAACTGAATGAGTTCCCTCGAATGTGTAATAGATTCAAAATGTATATATTATTCAAATTTTACTTATTGCCAGTTTACTCTTGAAATACTTTCCGGTATTTACGTTTTATCCATAGAACAAAGAAATAATTTCAAACACTAGAAGACAATATAAGTGTGGGATCATAGGGCGTATTTGACACGCGCATATAAATAAAAGAGCTTATTTGCTGTCAAATCGATCTCCAATGTTTCTTGCAATGAACTCTTAAGATAAAAGACAAATAAATTCGGACCGATTCGTCAGTATCGGTAATGGGAGTATTTCAGGAAAGGAGGGTTCTATATGCTCAACGACTCCTTCCTTCATCATGTTGAGTTAGGGTTTATATTCGCATAAATTATGAATTGTAAAATTGATCCATTAACCTGTATGTTTATGAAGGTTACATGACATATTAATTATTTTTTTGTTGATTAATCGTTTTACGTAATTAATTCATTGAATGTACTCATATGTGAAAAGAGTGAGCGGGTTAATAAAAATGTTGTCGACATCTAAGACTACAACAAATATGCAATTACCAAAGCTGGGGCGAGATCCGTAGTGTTCATAGGGGGTGCCGTATTGTCCGGTGTATTGATCGTCTTCGGGGGCACATGACGCGGGGTCATCGTACTCGGGTCCTCCGGCGCGTCCGTACGAGGGTCGGGAATAGCGATTGCGCTGTGTCAGTCAATCGCATTTTACACATATACTTGATATTTAAACATTGAAATGTTTACTAAGACACTCGTTCGGATCGAAGACTTTTAATATTTTATATTAATATTTGTTTCCCGATCTGTCTTAATTATTTAAATACTCGGTAATTTTTATTTACACTTCAAAAATTTTCAGTACCCTCTTTCCATAAGAATAAAGAATACTCTGCCACCGTAAAGGCTGTTTCGCAATCGTTAAATTTACTTTAAATTAGGTGAATAATGAAGTTTATAAATTTCCTCATAAAAATAATCTTGAATAAGATTAATTAATTCTGGCGCCATCGTTATTATAAACTCTCAGCACGTACGCTCAGTGGGTTGCAAGTTTGAATCTCATGAACAGATTTAGTTCTCAGATTCTTTCTTATGTTTTCTCGTGTACCTAGATTTAAAGAATTGAGACTCTATTAGGTTTGATCGGTGGAAAGAGTGTCCTATAAAAGATTCAACCAGATGGAAAGAGTCCTCGATAAATCTCCCACGTAGATAAAAATATTTCTCTCTCCTTTTGAAACGGAGGTGATGATTTTATTTATTCATAATAATAAAAAAATAATGATAATTACTGCAAATGGCATGTATTGACTATTAACTATTGGTGAAGTTTAATTAAAAGGTATTTGAAATTGACTCAATGAGTATGATATCTATTGATTTTTGAGAAATAATTAGCAATTTAAATCTATATTCACCTCGAGTACCTATTTTGTCAAATTCCAATTTTATAAGGGTCATTTTTTATTACTTGAGTTTACACAACGATTAGAAAAAACAATTGATCGAAACGAGTTAAAGTTTTAAAAGTTCTTCGATACCGAAAAAGTGTAATTATCACATCCACAACAATGACACGAAATAGCCTCTGACCTTCACGATACAAACTTTCTGTTTTATAAAAATTCCAGAAATGAAGTCGATCGACTGATATTTGAAGTCTTGAAAATGTACTCTAATAACTTTAAATCTTTCACTGTATAAGAAATTAAAAAAATTCTCACTTCTCGTCATATAACTGATTTCCGATGGATCTTAAAAATTTGTTGAAAATTAATATTATCATTAAACATATAACATTTTATTTATAAAAGGAGTGAGAAGTGAATTCATCGCGGTTTGAGAAAGTTTGCGATAAAGGTCAGAGATGAGATAAGAGATAAAACCCTGACCGCAAAGCAGGATTACATAAATGAGGTATTCAAAGAAAAATCATCCATCGGCCGATAAGCGACGATCGACACGGTCACAATCAAAACAAACGGTGATGCGGGTGTTAAAAAGCAGCGGATTTTTACAAAGACATACGTTTAGTAAGCCATTAAGCCATTATCAGTCAATGTTTTAAAGACAAACACGTGCGAGACCGCACGGCGTAATACAATGGTGGCATGTTCATTTGAATACCCGTAATGAATGTCGATCCGTTCGATTGACGACTGCAAAGTGTACAATACAGTGAAATTTAAAAGTGAAGCCATTGAAAAAAAGCCTTACATATTGGTCTTCCTCTGCGCAGTTAGCCGGGTCATCGTACTCTGGGCCGGGAGTGTAGATTGAGCTATTACCACCCTGAGAGTTCTTACGTGCGTAACGATTGTTTTGACGAGGCTTTATTTAAAAAAATATATAATGAGACGGTTTCATGTGCAAACTCACGATGTGCAGGTGAGGGTTTTCACCTATGCGGCAATCGTATTCATATAATTGTGGGATAAGTCAACAGAGAAAAAAATTGTGGCAAAACAGCAAAATCGACAAATGAAATTGTCAACTCGCGCCGATCACATTTCCCGTTTAACTTTCTGACGATTTTCTCAGACTATCCGCTGGGCTCGAGAAGAGGAAAATGTCACTTTAAAAACACATCAATCGAAATATCTAATATAAGTAAAAGCGAATGAAATGAAAAAATTTAAGCATCAGAGGTAAAAGGCATTTTTTTTTTATATATAATTACGCTATTTCCCATATATGAAAATGAGTCTATATCGGTGGATTAATAATATGTGATACAAAAAAGACAAACTGGGCTTATTAAAGGTAGTGTTTGTTGAATATCTTAAAAAAACATTCAATTAAACAGAATTAGAGAAAAAGATTAACAACTAGAAAATTTTCAAGTAATATTCTGTCGAGATATTAAAAAAAAAGATAACATCATAATTAGGTTTTTAAACTGCTTCATTGAGAAGTCCTGCTGCTGAAGGAAAACACTCTAATAACGGGTAATAACTGTTAAATGTGGAATTACCGATATCCATTGTTCAAAAAATACAAGTTAAGATAATATTAAAAAATCAAACACAACTATTACAAAATAAAGCTGTCACAAAATGAGCAATCTCGCATTAGATAGACAGAAAATAAACGATCATCACAAAAGCATCTTCGGGGTGCCACAGTTCAAACAAAACATAAAACCGGGACACTATGATGCATCACAGGGTAGACGTCGAGGTCGTGTCGCGAGGTAACTATGTAAAATATGTAACTGTTTGCAAATCGTCATACTGAAATTGCTACCAGATGCGATAACATAAAGCAGCATAACTGAAATTACGAGTCGAGCTGAATAGGAAGAAGTGGGGGTTTACTGTTTTGTCACGAAAAGATTGTATTTTGAGTTTACGTCGCAAGACAATGGATACATTTGTTATATTACAGTGAAAAATAAACATGAAGGATGTGAAATATTTACACTCGCAAGATTCAGTAATCGGTTTGCAGTATGCACTGATGATAAGTTGAATGATGCGATTAATCGAAATGATGGATATCAATCTAACAATCTAAATAGAAGATACTTTTGTTAATAAAAAATAATGATATAAACTGTAATTAATCTATATTTATGAATGGTTAAAAATTACACAAACGACTGTAGCCTTATTGCGAGTCAAGTCTGAAAGTATAATCACCATGCTTTGAGATCCCGAGCGAGAGTGAATGTTGTGCGAATTGTGATGGGGCGGGCCCATCGTTCCGGCGTGGGGCATTCCGTTTCCGTGGGGGAAAGTCTGGAAGTTGAGGCCGGCTTTGGTCGGGTCCATCTCTTCTCGGAAGCCGAGCAAGTGGAATGTGGCATACGGGCAAATTTCATCTTCCATGCCTGCTTTAATTTGACAATAATGACATAATCACAACACGGTCGAGTGACGGCGCCAATTAAATGTTTACACAAGGTTAACTTAATTGAAGATAGTCAGCGATAGAAAATGTTATTTTTTGGAATAAATGATGGCTGCCCCGTATAATGAGAACGACTCGAGTCATTCGAAACAATCATGAAATAAGGCCTAAAATATATTATATATATGACAAATAGATGGAATAAAAAAAATATAACATTATTTAATATCAACCCAAAAAATGAGTTCTAAAAAAAAAATTAACAATTTGGAGTGACAACTGCTGTGTGGAAAAATATGAATAGAATGATTTCGCTACACGAGTTGATAGAAAATGCTCGAGAGAAAGTACCATTCAATGTTTTTGAAATGAAAAATGAGTTTTTCAATATTCAATAAGGAGCTGATACCAATATGAACATGACAGGAATGAAAATATTTAAGCTTCACTGGATACAAATAACAAAAAAAAAAAATCCCCAATATAAGCCTCAATTAAGCAAACATTCAGTTATTCAGAAGCATAGAAAGATGTTATTGAACTAAACAAATGAAAAAATATTACTTACATCGAGAACTATACACTGAAGACTTTAATTTTTAAAATAGTATAACGGAAGAAAAACGAGATCAATTGAATACGATTGATTATTTGAAAAATTATGATCACAAGTTGTTTTAGAGAAACCTGCTAGAATAAAAAGAACTTTTTTCTTTCATTTAAAATTACCCATTTTTACATTGTCGATTAAAATTAATTAATTTGCAAATCCCTCGGAGATAGTTTGAGAAATGTCAGGGACTAATGAAAAGTCTTGTAAAAAAATGTGATTGAACTAAAAAGTAATCTGTGAAATTATTTTTCCCGACCCTAGTGCCCTTTTTAAACTTACGAATAATGTTAATAGTCAAAATTAACTTGACTTCGCTGGCATTGAAGCCCTTTCTTGCCAAGTCATGTTCAACATTATATTTATGATTTGAATATTTTTATTTGATATTTTTGAATTACGTTACATCATAAGTAATGAGTGTATATTTTGAACACACTTTACTCAAGGTAATTTCATTGGTGCATAGACCTTCATTTAAGTCAATTATTCATATAAGTAAAAAGACACAATCGAGGTTTAGTTCGATCACCTTTTTAGTTCAATTTTCTTCAAATTGTTCAACCTTCTCAAAATGTGTTTTATTGATTTCAATGACGACATGGGAAAAGCGTTCACTGATAATTCATGTGAAAGTGACACAACCAATACAGATTTAATAATAATTCTTCCGATGATGTTATTGATTTTGAAGAGTATAATATTTGGTCCGAATTTGACAATTCTATGGTGATCAAACCGTCTCCGGGTGATCCCACATTAAATCATTAACACATTTCAAATAGTTCAGAAACCGTCTTTATTTTGTAAAGGTCTAGAATACCATACGAATCCGCCGAAATTAGCCCATGTTTGAAGTAGTCTGTTACGGGACAAAGTCCGTCCAAACAGTATTAAATAATGCAAAAAATAGATGATCCTCTTCTCATTCTCCATGAAAGAAAAATATTGAAAAAAAAATGATTACAGAATTTTTCTTTGATTTATTAATTATTTTCACTCAATTTATTTTCAATCAGGTCATTTCCGTAATCAGGCGAAGTTAATAAATTAAAATAACAATAAATTTACATCTAAAAGAATTTAGAATGATTTATGTGACCACATATAATTTATCTTTAAGCCTTATTTTCAGATATCGCATTACTAATAAATACCTGAACAAAGATATAACAAGATAGATATAAATAGCAATAGAAATACAAGGGTACACATTATCGTGTCTACATAACAATGAATATGTGCACAAAAGGAGAGGAAACTAGAATTAAATTAACTAACTCTCATAAATATAAGTTATATATTCTTTATAATCCATTAATACAACATTTATGGTTTAGAGAAATGCATAAATGAACAGAATAAGATAGGAAAAAAGGAAAAAATATATAAAGTAAACAATCAGAAATTTAAAAATTACATGGTCGCATACTCACCGGTCACTGAAAGTGTGTATCCATATTCATAATGCTATTTGGCTTGAATTACAATGAGAATCCAATTTATCATATAATAAATACAAGTAATGTACACGTTCAAAGATTACGTAGTTCAAAAATAAATCTCTACCTCCAAAGACGAATTTGCCTCCACAAATTGTTTACAAGAATGATTGCTACGTTTAGCTCGATTGGACCCTGTCCTGGACCGAAACAAATGAAATAAATATGTAAATGTAAAGCTAACTGCGAGACCCCAATCCGAGACTCTTGGTTTGGAAAAATCTATTTTAACTCTTGTATACGCGAAAACAATAAATGTCGTTTCGAAAGATCCTTTCCTGCATTTATTTTCTTTTTCTTTTAACCATATCCGCTCTGAAACTAAGCATATGGATCTCGACAATGTGAAGATTATTTTGACAGTTTTTTTTGCAAGCAATAACGTCAATTATTAGCTCAACCGCTACCGGCTCGCACCCTGGCTACAAAATAAATGAATAAACATTTGAAAAATTTTGCAACCAGCATGGGCCTAGAAATTTACTATGTTGTTACTCAAACGCGTAGAGAGAAATAATCTTTCGTTGTGGCGCATCTTAAAAGAGAAAATTATTTTTATAATAACCAATTTTATATAACCTGAATCGGTATTCTCAATGAACTATAAAAAACTAAGCCCGTTAAATTATTCCTTCACTGGTAAAAAAGTTAGTTTAAAAAGCGTAAATGATAAGCGTCACCTATCCTGCGGGTTTCGCCGGATCCGTTTCTTCTAATTTGTCTACCGGAGCTTCTGAGATATTCGTACTGATGCTTCCGGGGATCCCAAGTGGAATGCGAGGACCGCATCGAGTTACCTAATGTCACAATAATTAGCGAAAAAAAACAACAATGACAAGAAGCAAAGCTAAAAAATAATGATGTATCATGAATCTTCTTCACCACCTGAGGCAGTTTCGCATTATAACATTACATTTACCGATGGAGACATCATATTTCATCAATTGCGAGAGGCGAAAATGCACACGCACCGTTTTTAGATGTCATTTCCTGAACTGTCGATTGTCGATATAAGTCATCCGAGACCTCAGAGGTTAGACCAGAACACTTAAACTGTTAGGATGCTGTATAAAATAGAGATTTATATCGACGCAAATATTCAAGTCATCGCACTGTGAGCATGAGTGAGGTTATAATTCATATTCTTTCAGTCTTTTCCGGAAGCTTCCGATTACGACAAAACATTTGTCATCCAACTTCAATGGCGATCGAAGAGGAAACATGATGCATTTAAATTACTACACAGAGAATATAAATAAACTTATGTCGGTGCATGCGTAAATATGATTATCAACCCGGATGCAAAGGAAGGTGAAAAATCTAAAAAAATAATAAAATCAATGTTTTTACAAAATTATCTACGAAGAATTTCGAAATTCATAATTTGATGATAATGTTGTGCGCCTGCGTGCGGGTCAATACTCATAATGTAATATCAAATTGGTGAGAAAAATTTACAAAAGCGATTTCTGATAATTTTCTTATAAATTCACAGAAAAAAATTAAGTTAAAAATAAAATACTACTTCAGGAAATAGACAAATCGCAATAAATATAGTATTTTCTCACTTCCATGCAGATACGAGAAATATAGAAAAAAAAATCAGCATATTTCATTCTTAAATTAATAATGTTAATGATAATGATGATAAGAAAAGAAATAAATTATATTATTACACGACAAACAACTTTCACTTTTCTTGTCTACTCAAAAATTATTTGCATGCGATTCGGTTTACCCGGTGACGATGTCGATCCGTCGATGCACCGATTTTGTACGGCAACATCGAAATACTCAAAGATTAATGTAGGAGACAGTCACGGACAGTATACAGATATTTTTAATGAGAAATTAATTTTCTCTACTGTCAATCCTTCATGAAAAGGCGTTGTATTGAAATAATAACACAATTTTTCAATCAATATATTCAACATTTTTATTCTCAGTCTAAAGAAATTATAATAGAAGAATCTGGTTCTGGAACAGTTGTGGAAATATATATAAAAACTGTGTTATCATTTCGAGAAACTTATTTTTAGTGAGAGAGCTGACTAATGTTCAATTATTTTATCCTCACTTTTAACAGACTTTATTTAGGAAAAATAGGTTTTAACATAATATAGCTTTCATTGGATGAAAGCTATATTATGTATTGTGTTGCAATATCAAATTGATTATGTATCTTATAATCCTAACCTGTCGAGGAGTATGAACGCGCATATGCGTCCACTCAAAATTCGCTTTAAAGAAGTATAGCTGTATATGTACGTCAAGCACCGAGGAATAAAATACTTGTATATATTATTTATGCATCAAATAGTATTGTATACATTTAATGAAATTCAGAATTTAAAGCGAGATTAATGAAAAACCTTCACCTAGTTGTGCTACCATAATTTTAAAAACTCACTCCTGGAGTGGTTAATTATATTGTTTAACGCATTGATCACCGGACACCGGTGGCCGCAAAAAAATATTGGAAAAATGAGAAAACGTTATTTTATTATATATCCTAAATGAATCATTCATCATTTTATGTCAAATTTGTTAGTATCGATGTATTAAAATATTCAAAACACTCTTTTCTTTAGCACATTGTGCATGGTTTTAAATTAAAATGTAGGCCAAAATATATATAGCTTTCGTGTAAGTGTCAAGTAGGCGACTGCGCATAGTCGCGGTTGCACATACTGACGGTAATTAATTAATTATTGTCAGTATCGATGTATTAATGAAATCTCAGTTTAATTAGCGTAGAATCACTTTGACGATTTTTATATATGCAAACTATGAGTATTTAGAAAATCAAATCGGGATAAAAATAGAACTCCCTTCTGAAAAATATGATTTATTTTTCTATTTTTTATCAAAACTTTCATCGAATCGAAAAAGTAATTGACATTATTTTTTTTTAAAAATCTAGTGGGTATATTGTCAAATTAATGTTAGACAACTGAGACGGCTTACTAATTACGGCGCCTCGCTTGATTCTATCGCACGTATTGTAGTTCGAGCCGGGCACGGGGGGGAGTTTGCGATTGGGCGGAGCAATGTAGCCGAGTTCATCTCGCAGTGAAGGACGTCTCTTGTCCAGGGTTCCCGCTGGGTTCATCATTGACTGATTGTAAACCACGTCATCTGCAGTAGAAGAGCGTATATTTATAATTAATATTACAATATTTCCCATAAAAGGTGAAGTACCAAAAATGAATACAGTTACAGAAATCATTATACACATATAATTTAGACTTAGTTATCATAGCTTTCATTGGAAAGAGATTTATCACATTGCAAAATAAGCTATCACAGGCCGCAGACTTCAAATAACGTTCACACTCCAAGAAAGTCTATTGAATGCGGAATCAACGAAACTTAATACTGGACAAAATGACATCCTCGTATCGATGCAGGTTGATATAATAATTGTCTTGAACTACAATTTAAAATTGACTATATGAAAATATTTAATATGTCGATTCAATTTCAAGTCACCTATATGTGTCATGTGCACCGTTGATTTTGTCGAGATGTTTCAACAATGTTTTCAAAATAATACAATAAAAATTACTACTTACGTAAATCCCGACATTTTCGGCTAATTAATGTATCTACGCTATAATTTGAATAAAAAAATATAACATCAAATATTAATTACAACACTTAGATTGTTAAAGAAAAAAAGGAAATTTATATCCAACAAAAATAATTGAAGATGGAAGAAAACGAAGGTGTAAAACATATATTTTTGTTAACAATTATTGTTAGAGTTAAATCATGACGGCACACAAAACAAAGTCTAATGCCAATTAAAAGAGAAAATATTTAGTGTAAAACGTTAACACATTTGGATATCATTAATCTTGAGAGAATTATGTTTGTAAGAAAAATAATTAATGATGAATGACTGAAGATCGAATGATAGTAAAGAATGAGGGGACTCCAAAAAACAAACAGAAAAAATATTCTATTATCTATTATAGGACATCATGCCTCGAGAAATTATCATTTTCCAGTTTCAAATACGGCTATTAGGCTCGAACATCTTAGAAATTAAAACGTATTCAAACATAATTGAATCCTTGGCCTGACTTCTATAACTAATATAAATTATTAATAAGATTTTTTTCCATCAAAATTTCAATGTTTCTTAAGTTCTTAAATCTTTTCATTATGAATTTACTTTGACAGTTTTGAGACTGACGGTTCATATTCCTTCACTATAAGTGTTGAAATGACGCCTCCAATTCACAGTTGCATAAAAATTTTAAGCCGTTTATGGAGTTTAAGCTCTCGACTCGTCATGTAAACTAATGAGAATCAATAAGCATCTATGAACAGTTACTTTTCAAAAACTAAAATAAGGAATGAATCAGATTTACTATTCACCGATATCCGGCCTGCATCAATTTAGTTTAAATGTCCTATAAA
Organism: Rhyacophila sp. 25_7; assembly: GCA_036584705.1. Taxonomy (NCBI): domain Eukaryota; kingdom Metazoa; phylum Arthropoda; class Insecta; order Trichoptera; family Rhyacophilidae; genus Rhyacophila; species Rhyacophila sp. 25_7. The sequence continues at coordinate 11,856 of JAPMAE010000102.1, read as the reverse complement.
TTAGAATTTCTAAAAATCAATAAAAATTATAGAACCAAAAGCTAGAACCGTTCAATAGTACCTAAGCCGCATGCTTCTAAGGATGAATTAATGAAAATTTCCTATGGAATTACCATATGAAGAAAAACAAATTTCAATTTAAAACACATAAACAGACTTGCAAAAATATCTGAAACACGGCTGATGGATTGGAGAAAGTTTATCGGATTAGAAAATTAATTTACAATATATTTATTGTTTCAATATTTCCCATTTATTAAATCAAAATGTTTTGTCGTAATGATATTTTAATACTGTATGATGCAGGCATAGTCGGGCCAAAAGAGGTCACTAAAACAACCGTTATATGTAAAAAATGTAACATTTGAAAGTATGGGTGTATACTTTTTCAATGATTGGAAATATTGATACAACAAATTGTATATTTACATTGAGAATATTAGTTTCAAAAAGCTTTATTGGCACAAAAGCGCTGTTAGTGCATTTAAATTTGATTTTATTAATTGAAACATCTCAAGGCGACCACGCTTCGGCAATGGCAGAAAACATTCAATTTCCATGAGATGCAAAATATTATTGAAGTTAAATAATCATTGCACCTGTGTTTTTTAAAATAAATTTAATTGTGCATCATCTTGCCTTTAGATAATGAATATATAATTCATAGTTTTACAAGTGCATGTAAAAATTGTAAACTTTTGGACTTTTTAAAAATAGATAAATAATATCAACTCAATACAGACTCATATCTTTTGTGTTTCCACTGTTTATTTTTTTTGAATAGATTGATTTGAATAGATAATTTTATTAAATCTGGGATCTCGAGTGAAGTTGAGTTTTTCATTGCAACATTGAACCGTGGCAGACTGAACTGATCACTCTTTTAATGTTATCACCGCTCAATTAACCTGTGGATAATATTCTCAGTGCTTTCGAAACCGTTCAGATAGATCAGAAAAAGTAGAAAGAAGCTCGCAGGCGCCGTGCCATAGCATACATACAGTACACGTCCTTCTGACCTCGGAGGCGATGCGGCTGATGTCTCCGGGCGAGCGTCACGCAGATCACCACCACGCCGACGATGAGCACTACAACCGTGGCGAGAATGGGAACCAGAACTTCCGGCTCCAGCCAAGCCTTCAACCAGACGGGGATTTCCGCCTCGGATATTCCGACGCCGCCCCCGGGCAGAGGCGCTACGGTCCCTGCGCGATTAAAAACAGTACAATATGAGGATGAGGCCAACCTTTTCCGGGGTCTCGACCGCCTCGCACGACGCACACCACGACGATAGCGATTATGATGACGAGGACGGCGGCGACCACGGGCACGATGAGATTGAGGTTAGAGAGTAGGAGCCGGACGGTCTCTTCGGCGGTGAGAGAGCGAGCCGGCGCCACCGTACCTAAAATTATTCAAACCGAATCATAATATCAACCAAAGCCACCTTTTCCAACAAAATTCACCGATCGGAATCGCGTGATATATTTTATATCGAGGAACCGGCGGAAAACGATGGAAAAGGATAATATCGCTTTCAACTTCCACCATACATTTTTCCAAGGTAAAAGTAATCTTGACGGGCTTTATGATAAAAACATTCGGCTTGAATAACTGATCAGGTATGGTGTGCATTGAATTTACAGGCTACGACTGGAATAATATTTGTTCACTGTGAAGCCAGTCGACAAATATAATAGTGCAATACTTTTATAGGAGGTGAGTTAGGCAGTTTTCATATAAATATTTTGTGGAATGCCAAAGATATTATCTATTATTCTACGCGATAAATCACAATCAATACAATGAAATATTATATAAAAAAAATAATTAAAAAAAAAACACATGCAAAGTTTATTTTGTGTAGGGAGAACAGAAATGATCTGAGGAAATTATCGAGTTTCACAGAATTCAATGAGATAGTGAGAGAGACTATTATATCGACCCATTCCCAGCAGAAATCGTAACCATAAAAATACCATTTTACAGGAGGAGGTTTTTAACTAACGTTCTAAGATTATTTTAATAAATAAATTAAAAATTAAAATGTGTAAGGTAATCCGGGAGAGTGTAACCGGCTTTTCTAATAGTTGATTTTAAGTCATCGCCTAAGAATTATTAGTATTTTTACAAATTTTTTAACGATTATAAATTGTTTATTAAAGTTTATTTCTATATAAAAAAAATTAACAAAACTGAAATCAAAAAAAAGTTTTCAGTTGTATGATTTAAAAGGGTACATCGGTTACAGTTTCTCATACAAAAGGGGCGAGTGTAAGTGTCAACCTTACTGTGCATGTACCAGCCACCGTGTATTTATTTTTGAGAAGTGTAAATAGAATTGAGAAATCTTTTTATTTTGTTGAATTTTTTTAATTAATAAAAAAGTTACAAATTATCTAAATGAACTTAAATATATTTCAAAAATATTTGCATTAGTTCACGAGATATTTTTCAAGGCGAAACCTAAATATAATCTTCCCGCAGAAATCATTTATCGGTTTAGGAAGTATCGGTTCAAAATTCCATCCGAATACGGTTAATACACTAGATACTTTTGGCCGGTAGAACGAATTGTCTGCAGATTTCCATCAAAAAGCTTGTTAAAAGACCATTCTCGTTTGACTGCTTCGATCGCAAGCTCCACGTTGTTTTTTGTATAGGCAGACCCTTTCTGAGTTTTTCGCATGTCATTTCGAACCATTTTAACCGATTCTGTAAAGAAAGAAATACACAATTCAGTACAATTTTTAATAGTTGCATCGTAAAATAATATAGAGGTAAGTGGAAACGACGTTTAAACATAACTTTGTGTTTTCGTCTACACTTGCCTCTATAAGATATATTCTGAGGTTAAGTGTAACTGTTGGGATAATATTTTTTGTATTTCATAAACTATAAAAAATATACTACAATATGATATGTTCACTAATATACTACATCTAATCACTAAATAATAATATAATTTACCTTTTACGGGTATATCTGGTGAAGATGCAAAATCAAATTTAGGCGCAAATCTCCTCTCGGTAGTTCAACGGTTTCGATAGTGATGTTTTTTAAGAATTATTTGATGAATATACTTATTCAAAATATGCAATCTGGGTAACCTTGTATTTCAATTAAAAAATGGCAACAGCATATGATTAAAAATAAAGATTTTGTCAGTAACATTTACACTTCCCCCGATTCCACTTTGCGAGGTTCACTCTATATAGTATTTTGTAACTTAAGATACAGGTTGATGAAACTGATGAAACTGATGAACTTGATACCGTACAGACCGTGCGGATATCTATTTTGAACGGATTAGATAAAACAGAACAGAATTTCAAAAAAACAGGGAACGTGTCGATATTATAGTGAAAATATTTGTAAATTCCCGATAGAAGTTTTTTGAATTCTTCATTGAATTGAAAATCAGAATACTGTATTGGGATATGAATCATCAGGGAATATGATAAATCTGTATAAAAATCGCGCTGACCTCCGGTTACAGTGAGAGTGGCAAATTCATATTCGGCGACGTTGAATCCGGCATTGTTGTGAGCGGTGATTCTGAGCAAATACCACGTGGCGGGTTCGAGATCCAAAACTACAAAGTTTCCTCCCGGTTTGACGCTGTTGGAAATTTGATTCCAATCTGCTGCGCCCCTGAGAAAACAAAAAAGATAAGTAATTAACAATAAATGTCAAAAACTAATGAGTTATTTTTCTATTCATCTTTTGCGACACTTTCAAATTATAATGTAGACTGAATGCAAGTATTATTTAAAACAGCGATAAAAGTGCTGCGGACATATTATAAATTCGGGCTAAACATGACATACCTCTTTTTGTTTTCAACAACGAAGTGGGTCATGGGGCAGCCTCCGTCTTGCCATTGCTTCAGGTGAAGAGTGACACTTCCGCTTGAAACTTCCATAAAATCGACAGCCCTTGGAATGATCGGTTTAGATCCTTCGGTGCGAGTGTTGAGGACATCGCTGGCTTCGCCGGTTCCGATACTGAAAAATTTAATTTACCCCGTGTCATCGGTCACTGTGAAATCTCAACTCCACATCTGCGGGACACTAATAAAGTTATCTATGAAATAGTTTTATCGATAACTGTACTAACCTGTTGTATGCGGTTACATAAATTTGATATCTAGATCCGCAATACAAACTTTCTAGAGTGTACGTTGTGGCTTGACTTGAAACCTGAAACAAATATTATACAGTATAAAATGAATTTCAGTACCTATGATTGTTAATTTAAAAACTAAATTGAGCGGATGCGCACACATGAAATATTCGAGGAACGGTAACACTATTTGCAATCTTTAACCAGTCCAGGAGTGTGGACGCGCATATGCGTCCACTCGAAATTCGCTTTGAAGAAGTATAGACGTATATTTACGTCAAGCACCGAGCAATAAAATACTCATGCATCAAATAAATATTATGCAACAATAGCTTTGTATGAATACAATAAAATTCAAAATATAGAGCTAGATTAATGAAAAAACATTCACCCAAATGTGCAACCGTAATTTAAAAAACTCATCCTGGAGAGGTTAATTACAAATATACACCTTATAAATATACGACTAGAGTGTTGGCATTTTTTAATATAAACCTTAGAGAATTTCAATCAAATCAAAATATATTGAACGATTTAAAACTACAAATATATTTTGCATATTACAAATATACTGAATCAGATGACATACGTAACACATTTAACTTTATATACATATCCTTGTGTAGATAATTAACACTATAACGACGTTTTGCTTCATTTCTTTGACATAGTAATAACTGAACAAATGATATAATCAAAATATATTCCGTGAAATTTACACGCCGTGTACCTGAACCGTTTCCCAGTCTCCGAATTCTTGCTTGTAGTGAATGGTGTATCCGTGCGTAGGAGTGGAATTGACCGGTTGGAGTTGGAGAGATAGACCGGACACGCTTCTGGAG
>JAPMAE010000101.1:20680-32375 GCA_036584705.1 Rhyacophila sp. 25_7 | reverse complement strand
CAAAACATAGTTCATAACACCTCGAATTTGAAAATTGGTAGTCATATGTCACCGTACTCAGATATACGAATACACTTATCATTCCGTATCGTGAGAAATATCTTAGTCTCGTTTTATTTTGACGTTTAACACCGAAGCATTTCAGTGTCCCAATTCCTCAGCGATATACTGTTACGAGTAGCTGTCGAAATTTGAGCATGCTCTTTTTATAATAAATACTCTTGAGGTGATTAGTGGCGACATCACCCATCCTTCACAGATAAATGGCACTGCGCTTTTATGCGCGCCCGTGACATTCCCGGACGGCTTAATTGATTATAAAAAGCACCCACTGTGAAACTACTTCTAAATTTAGCGTTAAACTGTGTATTAAAATTCAGAAATATCGTCCCTACGCTTACTGTGACATTTGACGATAATAATATTCTGGGATCACATTTGTCAAATAGTCGTTTCCTCTCCGCTGTGACATGAATATCTTCATTTTAATCTGACTCTATTTTGTCAACCTAAGCTGTGTTTTTATTTTCACACACACTTTACGGAGACTGGCACTGTCAAATGATATTCCGCACAATAAAATATCAATTCATAATTCTCGTATAGATCAAAAGCTCTTATGACATATCGACCGTGTTTAGGTAAAAGGGATTAACTCTCAACAGAACAAATTTTTCAGGAGGCACAAAAGCGTGTTTTAATGATTTTTAGTAAATGTCATGAACACAAACTTGAAGTGCATGATGACCAATAAATTAGTGTTTCATTCTCCTGATCTGATAATTAAGAAAGATATTAAAGAAAAATCATTTAAATTGATGTTTAATGCTTTTTTCCTTTCCATACAAATTTGGTAAATCGTTCTTTTTTCAAAATCTAAAGCAGAATTTCGATAATACTTCGACATTTTTGGCTGAATTTCTTTTGACAGAACGTGTGTTTAGTTTACATTGCGATTCTCAAATAAAACCACTTTTCAAAAAACTGAGGTTTAGGCACTTTTACCTAAACAGGGTCGATATAATACATCATTGTCTTTAGTTTCAAAGTTTTATTTATGAATTAATTTTCGTTATAATTGTATCTTGCGTGTCGTGTTCAACCACGTAGTCAAATAAATAACGAAACGTATAAAAGAAATGCAACAATGATTCTTGCTAATAAAAGCCATAAACGAATAATTAGTAGTTAACCTAGATGTTGTATGTGTGGGACAATACAAGAAATAATAATGTTTGCGCGATGGCGTGATTTCACATTTCGTGCATTCATTTAACGCGATCCGATACAATCGCTCACATTTTTTTTTGTATACTCTTTTACCATTTTTATACTCTAATGATAAATTACACTTGTTTTTGTCGTCTTCCTCTTTTAACTCCGCGCAATCCAGAAGTAGTTACCGAGCCGTCAAAATAATCTCATCGACACTTTACCAGCGCTTATGTTGCAATAATAAAGATACTCGTTAAATTACTCATGGCAACATGTTGGTTGATCAAATTTTCTAACGTATCATATCTACGGCCAGTTAACTTATTAATGTATCAAAATTGCAAATACAAAGCTGTAAACATTTTTAAATATATATACATAATTTTCGTCATTGCAATTCAAAAATATGTTCGTTACTAGCTATGTATAATTATTTTTATCTAATTAAATTATTATAAAAGCAACCATCGTAGTCCACGTCCATATTAGTACTAAAATACTGAAATCCCATTTCGATGAAGTGCCCTCAAAACTGTTGAATATTTAAAATTACTCAGATTCCTACTAAGTATGTCTATCTCAAAAACAGCATTGTTGTACATACACAGTACTAAAATTAAAATCACTTCGTAAAATGTCGGTAAAATAAATCTTTCTTTTTACATTCTCCCCCAAATAGTGTGGCTTTCGGAGATATGCAATTATTCATTGCTGGATTGTTTCTTGACCAGACGTTTTCACAGTTGAATTTCATTGCACCTTGTCGATATCATGTACCACGCATTATCCTTGTGTTATTTCGTTAATGAAATTCGAATTTTAAAAATTCAATCTCGATAATAGAATTTCATTTTAGTTTTATATTATTTTATTCCTTTTATTTTACATGTTTTTTTGGGGAAAACACCTCCGAAACATAATGAATATTTAATCGTAATATTATCTCGGTTCTTAATGTTATAACGCAAAATATTATTTTATTTTGTGGATTGTTTCGTGAATAAGTTGCTCACAGCAAAGCAAACCATGCTTACCATTCTGAGGCAGGCAGGCAGCGGATTCTGAACGTCTGGTGATTTATTGTTTTTTGTTCCTTTATCGTGCTCGAACGAATGTTTCTGTAAATCACGCCCGGCGATTAGGGCAAAATTTAAATGATTTTTTTACTTTAATATATATTTTTATTATAATAAAAGGCTGTTTAATTCGCGGCACGCTAAATTTAACATGGCTTTTGCGTGAGAATTATACACGTGACGTCACAACGCATTAAAATTGTACATCGGCTGATGAGTTCGTTTTCTTAACTGTAAACTCGGCAAACATTGTTGTTTTTCATCATTAACACATTTTATAATAAATTAGAATCTATCATTGTTAAAATTTCTTCAAGTTAAGCGGCAGATTTTCGTCGTCTCGTACAATAGCTAAAGGCATACATTAGATTACAAAATCGTCGTAATAGCTTCACTAAGAAATATAATGTGAACCACAATTCCACTGTAAATATAAGATGCTTTAAGCCCTTTCGGGTTACGAAATTTTTTTGGTTTCTGCTGATTTATAAGTATTTGTAATAAATTCTTCCGATAATTATGCGATCTATCTAGAGACCGCAGTATTATTATTTGATATTAAACATTACATATTAGCGACGTCGTTTGCCTCATCCTAGCCCTTAAAGTTCGTTATTTAATAACAACTCTATTGTAACAAAACTACATCTCATTCAATGAAACAAACAACGCAAAAGAATCTTAAAACATGTCGGCTAGTGTTGAGTTTATTTTGCTAATTATTTTATTGTTTCCATATCTGACCTTGTTAAGGCAAAAGGGATTAACCCTCACAGAACAAAATTTATAGAAGCCACAAAATACGTTTTTAACGATTTTCGGTCAATATCACAAACTTGAAATGTATGATTGATATCAATAAATTGGTGTTTTATTTTCCTGATATAATAATTTAAAAAGCTATCACAGGAAAATCATTAAAATTGAGGGTTAATGGTTTTTCTTTTCCATACACACTTAGTAAAATCTAAAGCTGAATTTAGATAATAATTCGGGATTTTTGGCTTAATTCCTTTTGACAGAACGTGTATTTAGTTATGCACATTGTGATTCTCAAATAAAAGGGCCTTTCGAAAAACTGAGGGTTGAGTCCTTTTGCCTAAACATGGTCAATATGACATGTTTAAATAACGTTTATATGAAAAGTTAATTAGCTATAGTGTACACTGATTAACGAAACTTGTATTTTCCCATTATTGTTAGGACAATCTGACTTAATCATTCTTGTTTCGAATCTCTATTATATTATATATTTACTAATACAGTATTACGTTATAATAAGTTTCTGCACGGATATAATAAATAATTAATCATTTCATTTTTCATATTCGAATTCCTAACATATTGTTGGCAATCTACAACCTTTCGGTAGGCATTTACCATAACCCCCAACACACGAACACGGCGCTCGCCACCGCGTAGTTCTGACATAAGTCATACAATATTGAAAAGGAAAACGTTAAATTACGGTCGTTTACCTTGAAATTTTCATCCGCAAAAGATGCTTTTCCGAATACCCTTTTCATAAGAAGAAAACTTTTAATAATTTATGTCCCACATTCTCTGTCGGCGTGGGTTTACGCCATCAAGTGAGACAGTTCCTGAACCAGTGGCGTTCATATGCGACGAATACATTTCTTTGAAGAATAAATACTGTTGAGTGGGATCGTTTAAAATAATCTGTGAAATCTCTGACGTGAAGACGCTCTTCCTGCAAATTAATTACTGTGCATTTATATTTATTTATCTTCGCGGCTGTGTAATGGATAACGCATTCGTTTGTGAATCATCTCGAATCGTGTGAACAATCGGATTGTTCCGATCCCGCACTTGACGAAATCCCTTCATAAGTAATAATTACTTGTACTTCATGGACGTTCCATTGCTACTCGCACGTGACAAACGATGTATGGGTTGCATTGTCGCCAAAAATGGCCGACTTTGATTGCAGTTTCGTATATGTTAGTGTTTTGTTTTATGATACTTATGATTTTTTTTAAATTATTATTTTATTTCTTAGGCTCTTTAGTATTTTATGGTTGTCCGTTAAAGGGTTAAGATAGTCTCGGCACTATGGAAGTACGTACTGGTATGTTACTCACAAGAGTGACAATAATGATTTTGTACTGCATTTTATTTAGCATTCATTCAATTTTTCTGAAACTAAGACTATAAACATGTAATATACATTTATACATATTGAGTTTTTATTAATTTTGTTTGATATAGAAAATGTAACACATTTTATATGAATGGCATCACACACAAATTAAATTTCGACAAAGTACACTTTCTCTTTTTACACCATGGATACGTTCTGCGCAATACCGTGTAAAGAATGTATACTAAAATAAAAATAATTGTGGATAGGTTTTCTTATATAAAAATCAATTCAAAAAAAATATATATATTATTGTTTATTGTATTTTTATTTTATTTAAAAAAATACTTCAGACAATAAACGAACCCGCTTACACACATTTGGTATGACATCATTTTCATCGCTTGAGATATCCAGAGCCTGTGCAATATTTCTTTTCAAATTTTTGGGTTTACTGGATTCAAACGAATATTTTGTTATCGATATGCAAGGGCACCGTGTTATTTCGAAACCATATAAAAAGGAAGTCCAGTGTAATATATATAGCACTATTTTTCCGTTTATCCTTTTTTATTGTGTATTATTTTTAATGCTATTTATTAAAAAGTATGCAATATTACAGAAGAAGAACAAGAAGCAGGTATTTTTCAGCACAGTTGCAATGATACGCTAAATTCAAACATTTTAGTTATCTGGTAGAGTGATTCTTGGTAGGTATAACATGTGTTATATTTTTAGTGATGCCCTATCGATGCATTTTGCATGCACCCCGCCAATATTTCAAGCTGGACATACCAATGTGACTGTGCTCATACCTCCCAGTTGACCTGTACGAAACATATTCCCGAAAAAATGCCATAGCACTTTCCCTGTTTGCCGTTTTATATGAAAAACTCATATATCACTGAGGATTTTTTGTCTCCGGCGTGCTGCTGCCGCAACGGAGACATATATTACGAGCCCGCCGGAGGAGACAGCTAGATTTTTGCTGAGGTGTTTCCCAAAGTTACGGAGAAATCATGTGGGGTCAATAACGGTACTTTTTTACCCACGAAATAATCAAGACTATGTTTTATATCATTATCTACTTACAATTACGTTTTTTTTCCGAGTAAAAGTATATCTTCCGTAAAACACACGTCGAAAATGATTCAAGTTACAACTTGATTAAAAGTCCACATTAGTGATGACTAGAGTTTAGGGTTTTAGCATTATTGGAAGTGTTGAGAGAATGTTTACTTAGCTAATTTTTTTCTCTCATTATTTTAACCATATCCGCTCCGAAACGAAGCATATGGATCTCCACAATGTGATGATTATTTTGAGAGTTTTTTTACGCGTAATGAGATGGAGATGGAGCATATATTGTTAATTATTATCTCAACCGTTTCGGGTTCGTGTCCTGGCTACACAATGCAAATGAATAAATATTTCAACCAGCACGGGCCTTGAACCCGTGACACCCGCTTTTTAGGCGTACACGCTATCTACTAACCTAAAGAAGGCGACGGAGTATTCAATTAATCTACTCTAACGTATTTTCAGTGGAACATCATCATATTCGGCACATACTCGTACATAGAGTACAGGTAAATACTGAGGGAAACTTATTCTCATCGATGTTATTTAAATGTGAATGATGGGAAGAATTGATGGGTGTAACCATTTACTTAGCTCTGAGTTATTTGTTATTACTATTATGTATATATAAGATTTACAATTATATGTATGTACATTATATGCATGACTATTAGGGGTGTCTGTTAAAAAAACAGCGGTGGTAAAATATTTTTAGTTAACCATACCTGCAATATTTAATAAGTATGCCGACTATCGATAAATTATCGCCGTAAAAGTATTTAGCTTTTCTCATTTATTATAATTACGAGTATGTGCTAGCGGAAATTACATTCCGGTTTGAGAACGTGCAGCCCCCTATGTCACCGAGTCGTACCATTGATATTTGGGCGTGGTCACATTCTACGGACTCCAAGAGTTACAGCCATGCGTTTGCACTCTGCCCCCTGAAGCTCTTCGTTTGCTATTCCATTCTTGTCTTCAGTGCTGCCACGCTAATTATTTTCGCAACGAATATCTCAAGAAATTCTGAATCCCAGCCTATATTAGTCATTACAGATATTTATTTCGGCTATTCTAAATTATAATATGTAATCTTTATTATTTTCATACATTGCTATTGTAATATATGTCGACATTTTGTCTACACTTTCTCAATATGGTCACACATCTTCAATCCTTACTAATATTGGCGGATGAACATTCTTGTGTTATGTTTTGATGGGTAAATAAATAATAATTTTATGAAATCATACAAGCAAACACGTGCCGTTTTTAAAACCTTGATCTCGGCTCAGTTTACATTTTCGATCCACATTATATTAACTATCATAGAGCGATCAGTTCGTTCCACAACGTTTAACTCGTAAATGAAGCAATGTATCACGTAAATATTTTACATCTGGCTCTACTGTTTTCTCAGTGTTTGTTAACATCAAAGGTGCTGAGATGCTCATTTTAACAGTTTTATTTAGATTGTTAAGATGTGGTAAGTTCATAAAAATATACACTGAATATTTCACTTAATTATTTTAGTTTGCACTAGGCGTTCGATAATCAAGTTTTATTTCATATCTTCCCTGTTTAACACCTCCATGTTAAATACATAGAATAAAACGCACAAAAAATAAAATAATAAATTATGAAGTCATCAGCAAAAAAACAGTTAAAAAATGCCACTCGATGAATATAATATCATCTTTTCCATGTTACCATAGTCTTAATGCATTTCTCTTAATATTATCGCTAAACATTGTGTGCCGTTTTGGATGGATATTAATTTAGCGTTAGCAATAAAGACGTAATAATGCGTAGCAATACAATATTCCAGGAAATATCCCTTTCCTCTTATCTGACTTGGAAAGTGTATAGCGCGCCTATCTTATTCATAATTTATCGACGCCACTTCCGATTTGATCGTCGCGGCGCCGATAACTTTGTCGTCCAACAGGTAGCTCTAGCTGTCTCTAGAGTCAAGAGCTACCTATATTGCATATAAATATTGCAGTAGCGTCCTTCGCCTCTTTTGCACGACTGTCGTGTAACGTTCAACTTTTTCGAATGACTAAGTTATTTGATCTAGCGTATCTGCAGAAACTACACAATAATCTCTAAAGAATATTTAAATCTCTTCATTTAGGTCAACGGTTATTATATTAATAAAATACTTGCGTGTATATTATCCACATTTTATGAATGATTAATATGAAATATGAATAAAACTTACTCGTACCATGCAATCATTGCATATATCGGTTTGCTCAATTCACATAAATTTCATGTTTAGTAAAATAGCACGTCTATCCTATCCTATACTTTTATTTATTTTTATATCTTGAGATGAATTGTGGCTGAAACACTTCAATATTTGAACTCTAAATGTCATATGATATCCTCCTGTCATTTTGTAATGTTTTTTCAAAGCATATATGATATCGATTCATATATTATAAAATCTTGATATTAAAAACACAATTTTATTTCCAAACTTATTTCCACAAAATATATTTTTGAAATTCAACCACGGTTTCGTCTGTTACCACATATCCAAATGAAAAACTGATTGATGATGAAATTTGCCCGTCGAAGTATTAATGGTAATTTCACAGCATGCTCAAAGTAATATTGTATTTTACAAGATATTTTATTTTAGAAATTTACTATAAAATATTGTTTTATATTTGTTTTAACGGTTAAGCACTCAGCAAGTAAGTCTCGAAATTAGCGGTGACGGAAATTATCGTTTCTAATTGTAAAATAAAGAAAAACACACAGCGAATTAATGAAAACGTAAACGAATGTAACGACGTTTTTCCGAGAGGTTCTGGACTGTCTAATTTCCCAACCTAGTAAGTGTTTCAACACAAAATGTTCAGGACGACCAAATTGGTCGGGCAATTATTGACAAGAATATACAAGAATAATTGCAGTGAACGGAACAGGAAAACAATATAAAAACCGGTATGTGCATTTACCAATTGCATTATCTAGTGAGTGTTAGTTACTAGGTTATAATATTTTTTCTTAACTTACCGAGTTTGAAGTAGTTTTCGAGAAAAATTTTCTTACTTGCTAGATTTAGAAGAATTGATTTCACCCATGTAGACACTGATTTCATATAAAATATCGCCACTAAAATGTGTATTATAACCAAGCAATATAAAATATGCATTAAAACATATTTTCAAAAATTTGTCAGTTACAAGGTTTTAAAATTGGACAGTCGTTCCGCTCTCAATGCTGCTCATTTGGAATTGTACTACTGATATTTATGATTTCTTTTCATATTTATTCTGGTCAGAGAAGAGAACCAAAGATACCGTTAAATCCTTCTTCACTTCCCAAAAGATGTCATCGATTTTTTCGATTGCTATCATTTTATACGAAAAGCATTTTATTTGATATTTTATAGGAGTCCTTACATTTATCATATTGTTCCCCACTATACATCAAAAGAATGCGATCCATGAATCCTTCATTTCGTAGCTGCTTAACCTGTGGGCCGCCACATGAATGATCGTGTTCACTCGTATCATATATATTTTTTAAATCTTGCCATCCTTTTAGTGGCATAGACGATTTTATTTGTTTAATATTATTTATAATTGTATTTAGCATTTTGATTGGGGCAAATATCGCTAAATTGAATATCATAACCTTTTTTATATTGTAAATATCACAATCGAAAACAGTATGCAGGGAGTGTACAACGCTTGAGAACCGTGAATTCACCCTTGCGGACGAAAGATTTTCCCGTTTCGGCGCTCGAATATCTCCGGTTTCCCCAAAGACTCGTTCCGTTCGGGCTATCAAAACTTAACGCGCGACCCGCCGACGACGGCTTCACTGGCCCTCCATTTTATTTTTGTTTACTTCCGTTTCATTTTTGGGAATTTTCATATTCCCCCTTCTAGTGATAAGTAAATATTCTTTTTACATTATTATTTTCCTTCGAATGGATTCAAGTAATTTGAAGCGTGTATAATTTAAGGAAAAATTACCTTGGTGAGTATTAGGGTTCGTCACATCAATTGCAACGATACATTACTTATCATAATGAAATATTCCTAAGATTTTGTTTCTTTAGATCACATAGTTATATAATATATTAATATATCTCCAGTTATATTTTTTATACTCTTATTTTTAAGTAAATCTATACTGATTACGTATTAAATATACTGTTATATCTTACTCATACAGTATAGTTTTACTACGTTTATGTATATTTTATATGTAAACAATTTATTTATGTAGTTTGAATAGACGTCCTCAAATATTTATTTATTTATTAATAGTTTGTTCATCATGAAAAACGCATCATCCACTTTTCAGGAAAGAATTTATTCCGAAAATCAAGAGACCTTTTCACATATTCTATTCAGTCATATTCAATTTACCTCAATTGCGTCATAGCTTATATCGGTATTGAGATATTAGTGTTATCAATTTAGCAGGATTTAATTTTATAGATGAAATAAAAAAATAAAAAAATTCGAATATAAGTATTTTTAGAATTCGGTTGAATTTCGAAAAATATTGAAATTATTTTTTGGTCAATACTTACGATAAAAAAAACAGCTTAGTTAAGACAAAAAATCATTATTATTTATTATATAAAAAAATATTAAACTAATATAGAAAAAAATGAATTCATACAGAAAATAAAAATTTATGTTTTGTTGCCTAAAGTATGTTTTTAGAAAGCAGAGATCACTTAAAGCCACGTCTCCTAGTCTCGATACGAACTTTTGTACAAAAGTTGCCTGTAATCGAGGATGCTCGCATGGAATCCAAGCGCATTGGTGGAATCAAAAAAATAATATGGAGTCGAAAATTTTCCTCGCACATTTCATTAAAAAAATGATTGAATTTTATTCTCTAACTTCTATATTTGTTGGTCTTTAGAGCATTCAGACATAGTTCTGGTGTCCATAGTAGGTTTCAATTGTTCTCCAAATTTTTATTTTGCGTACATTCGAAGAAAATCATTTGATTTTATCGAAAAACAGAATAGAATATATCTACAATCGAGCGAACTTTTTAGATGAGAAAACAAAATACTTTTATAATTATTCGGAATTCACTATGAAATTTTTAGAATTCGAAATTCTATTTATGAGAACGAAGAAAAATTCTATATCGTATAATGCAATCCCCGGTCGTGGGTCCTCTTATATTGAAAAGCTTTATTCGGCACTGTAGTATTGTTTAATATATTTTTAAGCGTCTGAACGATAGGAAGTAATCTCGTAGGCGTGTATTTTTCTAAATTGATGATACTATTGACCAATGAAACGTAATAAATATTTTAATGTTGTTTCGTAATCGTTTAAATAACCGTTATAATTGCTGTATTCCATTCATATTGTTTAGGTACTAAATTGTTTTATCTTGCTGCTGGGGGCTATTTTACCGTGTATATATAAATAGTATGGTCATTTTACGAAATTATTTATTCTTGTTTAACAATAATCAAGTTGCCGCTATGCACGATATAAGAGGAATATTCAAGCACATTTAGATTACCGACCTTGTGTCCTAGATATGTCACAACCCGTGCATTTCGAATCTATGTGCCACAAATAAATAATATATGTGATTTTCAATCGATAATGGCTTTAGCGTAACAATGTGTATTATTTTTAATCTTCGTACTCGTACCTACGTTAGGTGCTATTTTTATGTGTTGATCAAACATTTGTCAAACGATAATCGGTTTAAGACCCTGCAAACCATCTGACTTGCTCGACCCCATTAATTTATACGTTATTTGTAGGTAACACGACTTTACATCTTGTTTTGCCGGTTGATATTTGCCTCGTAAACAGAACACATTTGTATTCTTAAGTTTATATGTAAATGTATAAAAAATAGATAATAGTTTACCGAACGATGACAGGGTAAACCTGTATTCCTCCACAACATTGCAGTTGGAACAGATTTTATAAAAATGTTGAATGATGCGACTGCCTGATATTATAAATATTGTTTATGTCGACACATCTTAATGTTACTCGATATTCTGTATGATCTGACCAAAGTCTTTTAAAATGAATATAATCATTTCGATTACTATATTCCTAATGGTTTTATTTAAGTTGATTAGCGGCAAAACGTTTATATTGGTTGCATTTCATCAAATTTGTTTGGTTTATAAAAAAAATAGCGAAAATATTCAATTTTGCTATAAATTATTTGGTTTTTAAATATGAAATATTCAGAT
>JAPMAE010000097.1:16740-30257 GCA_036584705.1 Rhyacophila sp. 25_7 | reverse complement strand
TGGATGCGCTATCCACTCACCTTCTAGGGCGACTGTTCATACACACTTATACATATATATATCTATTAATCCCAAACTAAGTACACAAAGCTTCACAATATGAACATTGTTTTGATTTTTAAGGCTTATAGCTGTACATCATTAACTCAATCGATAGATTTTTATCAACTACAGGACTTGACGCCACTATCTACACACGGATGAATAAATTGTAGCTCTGTCCGCTTATATTCAGTGGGCGACATTTTCTTTTATTATTTTTTACGATTACTACACAGAATTAGTGTCCATGTTTTATTCAAGCTCTAAATGATCAAAAACTAATTCGTTTCATGTTCTAGTGAAAATAGTAATTTGTTTTCTCGTGAGTGGTTACTCGAAATCTTGAGAAGTTCTATCGGCACTGTCTTAAATGACCATTCATGTTCGTTACGCCACAGTACACATACCAAGGATTGCGATGAAGTGACGGGTAAGGCGATTGTTGCTTTGAAATATAATTATGTTGTTGATGACGATGCCTTTGAAAACCGAATATAAATGGACGAATTGAAACATTTTCTTTTACCCTAAACCACCTTGGCAGTGTCCCACGGACGAATCAATAAAGAATTACGTTTATTAATTATTCAAGTAGTGATGTTCATATTGCTCTGTCACTTACGCAGGCACGTTTGTGGGTGCTGATATTAAATTCATCATGTTATGTCGCAATTGCCATAGTAAATTATACGTTTTCTTAATCGGTAACGGAAAAACGTAACATGCACGGTGGAAAGAAATTTTTACAATTTACAAGTACATATATGACATCCATTTACGCATACATGAAATTTTGTACTAGCTGTATCCTTTGTATTTGTTTTATATTAAATTGGCGAAATCGAATGGCCCGGCGAGGCGAATAATGACCCAACGGTGAAGGCCATATGTTGCGGAAGGTGACGCAGCGTCCCTTTATCTCTACGCAACTATTTTTCACAAGACCTTCACATATTTACGCGTAACGCATTTTATCGACTGGGGAAAGGTGTTAAACCTTAGTGAGAGAATGTACGCTTTCTTGTATTTTTATAGCGTTGAATTTATATTTCTAAATGCAGATATAACGTTTATTAAAATATATGTATGTATTTTACTTTGAGCTACAAGGTGAATAGGCGATTTTAATAATACGTCGTAAATATTGTAATATTGGGCATTTTGACATGCCAGAAATAATGTCACAACCCGGCGAGATGTGAATTTTTAATTAAAAAATATAACCATAATATTCAATTTGAAAGTATATTGAATGTTTCTTCGTCATGACTTTGTTTTTAATGATCATATTATAGTTATATCTCTGCGTATCCATATTTAAAATCATCCAAACTATTCAAATTTGTCTAACGAACTATGTTTTAAGTTGTGCGAGTTAACTTGCTTCTGGCACTTAATCTAATGTGAAAAGATATGTAACTTTTGAGAGAAGGGAAGGGTGGGGTCAAGCTCAATGACCATAATTGGGTTGGTTGGTTCATAATAGTAAAAAGTGTAATCAAAAAATAATAAGTGATAGAAGAGTAACCACGTATTTTTTTATGTAAATCTACACATTGATGAAATACAAGAAGTATGTATATGGGTTACATGGTTTTATGAAGTTGATTTCTTTATCAATATAATGATATTTCAACACATTAATCCACATTGTGTTTTGTGAAAGTAGTCTATACGGGTATGTCGTGACAACTTATTGCGAATGTATTACTCAGATCGCGGGTGTTCCGTCTTTTTGAAGTATGTAAGCTATTTATATATTTTGATTTTGTAAGCAACCGGGCCTCTCTTTCTTATTCAAAAAATATATTTGAATAAATGCAGCGTGCTAGTTGTTTATATATATATGTGTTGTTTGTAATTAAACCTGTTTGAAAAAAGACACATAAATGTACTTTGCGTTTTTATGTTCAAGTTACAATATTTTTCCTGCACATTATGTAATACAATATCGTTAATTTTATCTACTGTCATTCCTTAGTGCAGTGGTGAGCAAACTGTGAGTCGCCAATTTCAAAGAAATTCATCTAACAATTAAAAATATACGGCTTTTCTCCTGTCTACTTACTGTCTATCGAAGAGTCACGACAAAATTTTACACAAAATGGGGGGTCGGAAATGAAAATAGTTTGCGCACCACCGCCTTAGTGGAAAGCTGTAATATTAACGTAATAAATCTGTTTTTCTTTTTGTATATTATTGTTCTGATATCAATTATAATATGGAATCGTTATTCTGTACATATATTATGTTTTAATAAGAATTTAAACTCAATATGAATATTTAGAAAAAGAAACAAATTGTGTTTGTATTAAAGAAGCAATAGCGATATAATAGTAACATAAGAACAGCCATGATTATGTGTTTGGGAATATGCGGAGAAGACTGTTTGATACTATTGAAATATACAATTTTTAATTATCTGTGTGAACCGTAAATACACTTAAATTATTTTACTAATTAATATTGAACTAATTTTAAAATTATGTTTTAAATATATTGTGATAATCCTGACTATACAGAAACGTGAATTTAGGCTAAAATCTATTTTCACGAACGTTAGTTCTGATTTAGTAGCGTTTGGAAACCATAAATCATGTTAACGTAAAGTAAAGTTTTTGAAATTTTTATATATATATATCATTTTACAGCGTACAAAAACAGGTCAATTGATATTTCAAGTAAGTTAAATACTTCATAATGAAACCGTTTTACATTCTCGTTTCTATTATTACCAAGTAAATAAACTTCTGCTTACAATGCCGCATATTAACACATGGTATCCAAATAACTATTGTAATCGGTTATTTATTATTTTTTATCATAAGAAGGTCTCTTATGGAGTATCTCTTCCCTGTACCAAATATCACCAGCCTCATATTAGCAGAAGAAGAACATATCCAATATGTGGTCAACAAATTTTACATTACTAGTAGTGAAATACAAAGAAATGTATACTCAGATTGAAATTGTGTGACTGCTGTCCATTTCGTTGCCAGGGCATATTTTTTTTGAAAATGTGTTTCACTCAGTTTTATGAGATTTCATATAATCTGCATCTTCTTTGCATTCTCGATTTTATAGTGTCAAAACGTCTCAGTAGTCACTGTAATATTTTCAAATTAAAATTATTGATTTGAAAAGCGTCCGTGTATTGATTGCACCTAGTAATAATAATTTTCATGTAACATACTCTTTTACGAGTAGTTTTAAACATGTATTATAATTTGGTATTCGATTATTGGTGTTACCTATTGATACTGAATCGATTGTCGTGACTTCAACTCGATTCAGCATTACGCATGTAAATTGATAAGAAGAATATTGACAATAATGTATTTCTATTTTTACATTATTTGCAAGATGTTTTTTTTTTATAATCGGAATTTACGTAAGTGCTTTCAAAGACTTATGATATGATAATATTGATGAGATAAATCTTTATAAAAAATATTATCAGTTGATAATCGCATTTTTGTACAAATGACGCCGGTCAAAAATATTTTTCGGCACCTTAATTTTTTCTCTCTTAAGGTTATTTCAAAAGCACGTACACATTTAAAACAATATTTGAAAAGATTAAATAAAATTAAAAAAACCGCTTCATAGATCGCAGAAAAACTGTCTTGTCTGGAATTTTGATACTGTGGCCGTTTTACATTTTTTTCTATTATCTTTCGATTTTTTGTGATTAAATTTGATGGCTACATTTTAACAAAGAATAAATTGAATCTGCAAGTTGATTTTTTATTTTTATAAATCGACCATTTTTTGTCATAATCGTCTTATTTAATGTCGTACAATATTACGTATAAAACAGTACAGTGGTATTTTGAAATTTTAGTCAATTTCCGCCAGCCATAGGTGGAATTGTGCAATATCGTTTGCTACTCGTCGGTACTTCAGTATCTGCTCATGTTTTTTTGATAATTATCTAAAAGTAAAGAATATTTTAATTCATGGTTATTATTTCTTTGAAATCTAAGGGTATATAAGATGAGAAAATTGAACAATTTCAAACACGAATTATGTCGTTTTACGTGAATCGTGGTCTGAAATATTGTTCCTTTATTCGACAACGGTTTTGCGTTGAATGAACACAGCGTACCGAGCAATGTTATTCGTTTTATTCTAAAGTATGTCTAAATATTACGTGAATATTGTATAATAAGTGATGTAAACGACCGGTTCCATGTAATATATATTAATATTTTTGAAATGCGAATTGAAAATGTTAGTACTACAGTTTACACTCGGCGTTTTGGGATAATGGAGTAGAAGGGTATAAATGATAGAAAAACACATATAATCTGAACCATGAATGTTTATTTGGTTTGAAAATATAATATCAAATTTATAATGCAGATTATCATTTTACATGTTTAATACGTACGTGTTATTTAAAGGAAAACTGGGTACCTCTTTCATTTTTAAATTCAATCAATTTTCGAATATCAACACAAATTTGTCTAAGACATGAAATTACGAGTATATCGTTATATGCGAATGTAGCCCAGCAAAGTTTCAACATAAATCAATGCTCATCTTGTGGCTAGTGTAGAATAATATTATTGGTAGTATCTCCTTCATTTGTATTCTCATCCGTAATTTCTCCTCTTCTGTTTGAATGAAAATAAAAATGATAACCGCTTCATTTGTGTATTGAAAACGCGAATCATTCGCATTACGAGCAAACCACCTATCGGCATTTTAAATTCTTTGTTAATTTGGACAATTCAGTTATATCACTTAAGCCTCAGTCTCTTCAAAATCCAATAAGTCTCTCAGTTAGAAAAAAAATATTTTTCACTACGATCGAACGATTGTAATTTATTTAAAAGGAATATTATTTTTCAAAGAAGTATTGTTAAATATACAATAGTCACCAGACCACGCGTCCTTGTAGCTTTTAGGCCAGCCATAAATTTGGAGAAAGTAAAACCTTGTTCGATTTAGTTATTATTAATCCATTACTACATCCTCGTAAGTGAAAGTCGTGGTTGATTTATTTCCCCCCTTTATGAAGAAAACTGTATTAATTGCGTCCTCCCCCTTTCAGCAAGTATAAATTATGGAGGATACTCGCAGCCTTTTGCCTTTTAGGTCAATGATAGCTGTAGGAAAAATAAGTACGGCGCGTGTACCAATTTGACCTAAAATTGCTAATAAGGACGATTGTATATTTCTACTTAAATTGATCAATGAGGAAATATTTATATACTATATTTAAGATGTTTATACTACATAGTAGACATATTTTCTTTAAAATCTATACTGATAATAAGATGATTTCCATAATATTGTATAGACGAAATTGATAATTTAACTTATTCATATTATGAAGTGAAGTACACACTTAATTTTGTTAAATTGTTCGCTTTCCAAACTTGAGTATTCAGGTGTCATTTTTATATGACAGTAAATCAATATTATCACGTAGAAAACGTGTTTATTTAGTGAATTAATAGTGCTTTCTTTATATTAAAAATATGTAGGAGTATAATATAATATGGAGAAGCTCTCAAGGCCGATCCTTTATCAGGGATGGTATTTCCGAAAATGGTATTTCACATAACGAAATATAGATCCATACGTCGGATCAGTGAGGGTTGGTGATGGTTAGTTTTCCGCGTATGCTGGGGAAAATGAAAACATAACCGGTATCCAAGAACGCTCGTCTTTTAAAGCCAAAGTAGAATATTCATTCGAATCTTGGGGGGTATTGAGATAGTCTTTCGATAAGACGACCAAAGTGGGACAACGCTAAGGTAGTTGTTGTCAAAACAGCAATGAGTTTTTTTTATTAGACCACATTATTTTTCTTCTGAATACTAAAGCGTGTCGAATTATGTTAATGGCGTTTGATGGTAAATATGGCATAGTTTATCTAAGTAGATTCTGTTTGAAAACGGCGCTTTGAGTTTAATTGTTTATTTCTTTAGAAATAGACCGAGCGTATCAAGTTTTTTTATATTATTTAATTAATTGCGGGAAATGTTGTATTTCATTTTCCATGAGCCGAGGGTCACGGGTTCGAGGCCCGTGCTGGTTGGAATTTATTTTCAAATGTTTATTCTTATGTATTGTAGTCAAGAGACGAATCCGAAACGGTTGAGTTCTGAGAGTTGAGAATAATTGCCAATTATTACTCGTAAAAAACTGTCAAAAACAATCTTTATATTGTTGAGATAGATCCATATGCTTCGTTTCGGAGCAGATATGGTGAAAAGATACGTAACCTCTGAGAGGAGTGGGGGGGTGTCAAGCTGAATGTCGACATGGTGTTACATGGAAGAGTAAAAAACGTATGGGAAAACGTTACGTGGTTTATGGACAACCCATAAGAACCAGAAAGACGTAACATGAAATTCGAACAATGACACCCGAATGCTATAATATTCATGTTTATTACTTTTATTTAGTGCTAAAATGACGAATCGGCATTCATTGCATAATCATGTTATGCCATCTTGCCTTATCAAGAAAATTTGACACCACTTTAGTGCTAAATTGCCACATGTCATACGTCCATGTCTCCAGTAAAACTATCATTTTCTTGTTGCGTCGTTCTGGCTCTAGGCCCTCGATATTCAAGTAAACAATATACGCGCCTCCAATAGTTCTGAATGTTTAATATTTTCCCATGAAACACTGACAGTATTAATTTACATATTCAAGTTCCGTGTTCTTATTTTCTCATACTTTCGGAAAATAACAGGTGAAAATAATTGTATACGGTACATTTGAAATGAAGGTTTGCTATTCGTATTGAGGCATCACTGAAAATAATTCTCATACATGCATATTTAAATACTTTACTTTAAATTTGAAACGTAATTTTTCCTTATTTTGATGTGTTGTGTTACAACATAAATAATTTCGTCGTTATTGTCATAGGTAATAATCTATTGCCTGATTAAAATTTTTAAAACAATATTTCAACTTCATTTATTTACCCACGTATATCGTGAATCGTATACGTTTGTGAGAGAGCTATTATGCTTAGCTTGTGATGATGAGTGCGCCTAATAAAAACGATAGATTTTGATTTCGGAAGTATATGATATTATGTTGTAGAGATAATATCTACGCACCGGCTTACAATCTTCAAATCGTTCGACTTACTTCCTTCGCAGGGTAATCCTTGCGAAAAAATTCACGACCTTCGCAGTTTCTCCGCCGCCGTTAAAAAAACAAGCGGTGAAAATTAGGTGACCCGATTTCGCTTTTATAGGGCGGTTCTATTTAATCGAGTACTGCGTCAGTCCCTATAAAAGTATAAAGCGATCTCTTTGTCTGCTAAATCGCCATGAAGACATTTTTTGAGGGCGACTGTAGGGTGAGTTCGCAACGTAACCGTTATTGTGCGCATTATATTCTTATATGCAGTGGGCACTGAATAAAAGGATCATACACGCATAGAAACGATCAACTGATTTTTTTAATTTCCAGAGTACATTTTTGCAGACTGCAATATCTTGTACTTGTCATATATGAATAATTATTTCGTTTGATTTAGTGTTTTCCTACATATAATCAAAATATATACTATATTTCTTCGTTTTTACGAGTAAGACGCAATCTTTCTACTATTTTTGTGTTTCGGAATCCACGGAACGTTTAATTACCGTTGCATCTTCCAATTATTGTAAAGATGCCATAATCATAATGAGCGCCGGAAGTAGTGGGGTGAGGGCTAGGTAATACAGGCATATTTTGTTTCGCAACACACGGGGCGTCCCAAATATGCGAGAGAGGAACGGACATACGTATCAACATCACATGGCAATGCGGTTGAACAATTATACTTTGATCTTTAGTTTAGAGATACAGACAAAGTATAATAAATACATAAGTAAAACCCGTATCTTGAACACTTTTCATGTATGTCTCTATTATAATCAAGATTTTTTTTAGTATTAATGTAATTTAAATTTAATGGTTATATTTAAAATTAATTCGATGTTGATTTGTAATCGAAATAGTGCGGTAGTCACTTTACAATAGTTATCTATAGTAAATGGTTGCATATTTTATTTGGAAAAAAAACATATATATAAAGATGTATTTTTAGTAGTCACCATACTTGCACGTGGTTTCTTTATCTCATATTGTACGAGTATTTCAACAACTCGGCCACACGTTTGAATATTTTTTTAGTATCTGTAATTCAAATTGCGTACAAACCATGCAAAGGATGATATTGTGATTTTGTTATCAATATTAGCAAATTTATATCTCGATTTTATCAATAAATTTAGCTGACAACAATCCATGGAATGAGTTAATTGTATTTGTTTATTTCGACTCAATTTTACTTTATCAGCGCGGTTTTTCACATCATTGCTTTGATGTTTATGACTTTATATAGGCTCTATATGTTGGAAAAATATTTGCGCATGGTATTATCGCCTATGTATTTATATATAAACGTGTGTAAAATGATAAAGTGCATTACGTTGTCACCACCATGAGGGTGTATCATGAACTAAGAGTTCAAAAGAAAATTATATGTACAGAATCAATAAAATTGATGTTTTAAGTAATCGCCATGAACAGGTGTAAACGTATCTAGCCTATTCTTAACATATTTATCATTTATAAATAAACATAAGCAAGTTTATGGACACACTGTAGCACGTAATTATATGTGTTTATAATTAGTAAACGCCCCACAAATAGGGTCACTCATATAAATGATAAATAAATATGTATTAGTTTGTTACGTATTCGTTGATAGTAAATGTTATTACACATTAATTTCAATTAGAACTTGTTTCATCATTCAGTGCTGCCCACCTTTCCTCAATGTTGATCATATGATTAATAAAAAAGCGTTTCTAGTTTTAATATATCCAACTATGATATAACGATCGAATTAAGCATGTCTCTTGCTCTTTATAATTAATTTCGACTCTATATTGATTGTATACAATTTATTATTGCCTTTAAGGGACTGTAGTTAATATTATCTACTGTCAATTCTTGGTGGAAAGTATATAATTTAAATATTTTAAGAACACAGTTTATACCGGGGCTGTGGAGTCGATTTAAATTTTAATGACTCCGATTTCGATTTTTATTTTATTTTACAATTTGTTACGTCTAACTAATTTATTTATATTGACTTATTGATAATGATATAAGTATAAATATAATTATAAGTACATTCGTACACAAACAAATCAATTTAATAAAAAATATATTAATTATTTGCAATAAGCAATATCTTCATACAAAAATAATTATATCTAAAAGATTTATATATAATAGAATAAAATCAAACTGACGTACTCCCAGAATTCTGAATCATATTCATTCGTTGATATTTGAAACATGCCGTAATGTTTGACTCCGACTCCGCCTAAAATGTTACGACTCCACGGCCCTGGTATATTCATATTTCTACAAATATATATTTATAATTTTTTGACCAGCTTATCTACAGTGTACCACGTGCATAACTGACATGCAGCCGAGCGCTTTAGCAATTAATCTACGACCCCTTTGTGACATTTTCAACTGAGGGGATTAGTTACTTACTGTCACTGTAGTAGTTTCAGGATTTGCGATCGTAATCATTTAGCCTGTCGTCTGATTTTTATGTGATGGGTTTTATGCACGCCCGTTGTTTCTCCTACGCGGTTTGATGCTTAATCGGATATCCGTAAACGTAAAAATTGTCGTTAGAGCCAAAATTGATTTCACTGCCAGTAATGTGCGTGCCAAAAAATATATATTACAATAAAATACCCTCAAATGTGTTATTTTGAGCATAAATCTACGGGCACGATATTTTATGATGAGGTTGACCATTTTTTTCATTATCGGTAGATCAAATGCACTCACTCAATTGTCAGTTTGAATTGTTTTACTCTTTAAGAGTCAGTCAAGAAATACTATATACAAGTATATCACCCAGCGCTTAAGAATTAGAAGAAGCATGATAAAGAAGCTTAGGGTCGTCCATAAACCATGTAACGTTTTTTCTCATATTTCTTAACCCTCCCCCCTCCATGTAACACTATGTAGACATTCAGATTGACCCTCCCCCGTTCTCAAAAATATCGTAACTTTCCACATTAACCGATTAAGTGCCAGAAGTGAGTTAACTCGCACAACTTAAAACGTAGTTTCTTTGACAAATTTGGATATTTTAGATGATTTTAAATATAAAAGTGTAGAGATATGACTACAATATGGTCATTAAAAACAAAGTCATGATAAAGAAACCTTCAATATACTTTTAAAATAAATATTTAGGTTATATTTTTGCTTATAAATTCACAGCTTACTAGGTTGTGATATTCTATCTGGCACAGAAAAGTTTAAATAGAAATACAATGTATAATCACTTCCTATCCACTTTTTGAGAGTGAAAAGTGTTACATAAAAATAAAAATTAACCCACCCTCCCCTTGTAACTCCATGTAGATGTTGGTAGTTACCCCTAACTCTCCCCCAAGAGCATTATTTACGACAAATTTAATAATGTCACTAATTTTCCCCAGCAAGCTGTGATTTTTTTAGCAAAAATAAAACCTTAATATAGTATTCATTTTAAAATTATTTTGAATGTTTCTTTACCATGACTTTGTTTTGAATGCTCATATTATAGTCATATCTCTGCGTTTTCATATTTAACGTCATCCAAAATATTCTAATTTGCATCTACGTTTTAAGTTGTGCAAGTTGACTCGATGGTGGCACTTAATCGGTTAAATGACTTAATGGTTATATTTACTTAAAACGTAATTTGTGTTTCTTCTTTTGCACTTGTGCTCAAATTGAGACGGAACATTATTCAGCTATTATATCTATCACATAAAGATACCCGACATCCTTCATGTGGGTTAATTTATGTGTAAAATTGAAAATAATATACCCTGAGTATATTCATGTTATGGCACTTAATGATAAAGATGAAAGACATATAGTCGAATTTTTTCGCATCAACGAAATACTTTTTGGTACTCGTATCTCCAAGAATGCATGTTTTTCTAAATTTAGTTAGCGTTGTAGCGAACAGCGATTATCGAATTACAAAAATAAGTCATAATGTACGATTTATTTTATGATAGATATTTGTATATTTCTATTCTGAGGAACGTACCGCGCACCGAGCATTTTCGAATCCAACGCAAAGTAGCTTACTCGTTATTCTTATAATAAATACATTCGTAAACTTTCGTAAAATAGGTATTAAATTTCAAAAATATATTTTAATTTTAAAGTGTTAGTATAGTTATTATAATAACTACCAGATTACGTAAAATTAAATTGGCCTACTTGCATGACCTGTGAAGACCTGATTATATCACACATTTTTTTTATCTTGGAAAATTTTGTGACATTTAATGGTCTCGTGTGATTATTTATGAAATGTGTTTTAATTACATTATTTATTGTTCAGAATGTTTTTTATTTTCTGTCAGCAATTTTATTAGATTTTCGTTTGTTTGTTATATATTGTGATTGCAAAAGCATTAAGTGATCACGATACCGGAGAATTGAAATTGTTTTATTATTAATTTTGTTCACTTAACGTTCTCAATTTTTTTCTCTCAACTTGAAATTATTTTGATATTTGTCAATAGTCGTAATATTATTAATATTGTTTTTTATTATCACTTGTTACCACTCATTTTCGTTTAAACCAGTAATTCTCAAAGTGGGAGTCGCTACACACAAAAATTGACGACGGATCAAACAAGTTGTTAATTTGTATCGATACCAAATATGAATCTGCTATTAATAAAAATTAAGAGTGTTTCAATGCAATTAAACGATAGAAATAAACTCCTCTTCTGAATTTTAATTAACCCCCTCTCTACGGGATGTTTTTCTACACATAGCCATTATTCGGGGGGAGGGTATTCTTTAAAAAAAATTAAATGCAAAAGGGAGTCACGGAACAAAAAGTTTAAGAAACACAGCTTTAAACAATAATATTTGAAAATGAGTTAAATAAGAAAATTCCACTCTTCAGATTCAGTGTTTATCGGGTTCAGTCCCATTATGACTTTCGGCATGTTGTATGTAGCATAGGCATTATGCATTGAAACTATTATGTTATGTACTATATTTTTTAAAATTATATCCTCTCCCATATTAAGCATGTAGATCGGAACAGTATGAAGATTATGCTGTCAATTTTTAAGAGTTATAGTTATTAGGTTCATGTTCTGGCTATAAATTAAAATCAATATCTACATGATTTTTTACCAGTTACGGAATCGAACCCGCGATAACCGTACAACTGTTCACCGAACCACGACGAATGGAAATTGATCATGGCCGCATTAGGACCCTTAGGTACTTTAAGTGCTAACTAATTTTGGTGCCCCTTTACACCTGTAATTGAAATTATTAAAACAATAGTAAACCATGCAATTCGAAAATTCGAAATTAAACAAAACTTACAGTCAGAAGAAAAATAATATTTGTTTCTGTATTAATAATTTTCTCCTACTTTTTTTCGTTGCAAAGTCTTTGATCAGACCTTTATAATCAATCTTATTTGACACGTCTGCTTCTATACATACTAGAAATAAGGCACCCAGTTTTCCTTGTTGCATAGTTGTTCTGAGGGTATTTTTAATATATTTCAATCGAGAAAATGAACTCTTAGCTAGACTTTCTCAAAAATTGTATAGCTTCCAAGTTGTGAGCACAGTGTATTTTATTTTGCAGGATAAACATGATGGTATAAGATAGAATGCTTTATAAAAAGAACATGCATTCAATTTTTAAAATGTCTTTAAATTCAATTAGCTTAGTAATTGAAATGATAAATTCGGTATTGAAAAAATTCTGTGGTGCCCCCCTTTCCCTTGATGTCTTAACACTTTCTTACTTTGGTTAAGGGTTAATGCAGCACTGCAATTGGTTAACTATATTTATACAATCATATACGAATAAGGCGAATATTGTAAATGAAAGACGCATTTGCTGAGTCATTTACATAACTTACACACCAACTCATTTTTTTTGTATTACCTCATTGTATATTTAGCTGATAAAATAATGCTTCAATATCGTACGTGTATGCTCGCGTTGATTAGATAATATAATATTTCGACTAGAAATATGATATATTACAACCTTCAGAACGTAATTCACAGTGTAATAAATTTTCGTATGCTTTATTTTAATTGCGGTTAAAAATTCTGATTAAACTTATTAACACGTCTAGTTTTGCAACGTTACATATTTCATTAGTATGCATTACATATAGACATGGATTTTATCGAGTTAAGTTTTTGCCACGAAAATACCATATGTATTTGAATATTACATCGACATCTGCAATACGTGATTCGTTCTGGGCACACTTCTATGCCGGCATTATTAAAATATCTATATTTTGTGAACTGGCAAAATTTTAAATCACCGCCGGGTTTGTATTATGTATTATAAGGAGCAAAGATAAGATATTTTGTTTGTTTACTGTAGCATAACTCGTTATAGCAGAT
>JAPMAE010000096.1:24241-34902 GCA_036584705.1 Rhyacophila sp. 25_7 | reverse complement strand
ATATCCATCCATGGTGATTTGGCAAAACAGACTGAATAAATGACAGCCAATTTGAGAGATGTCGCTTCAACAATATGGCCGCTATCAACTGTTAAAGTTTGGAAGTACCTATTGAAAAACCCTCAAATGCACCTTTCAAAAAACTAAGGGTTACGCCCTTTCACCTAAATAGGGTTGATATTATAGTCGAAAACTTTAAATAAGCTTTTTATAAATTATAAATATCTATTATATACAGTTTCAAAATTTATATGCCTGTATGGAATATGAGCTGTATATTATATTGGGGTTTTAAATAAATAACTAAAAACTTTTTAGTGTTTTGAGAAATATTTAGAGTTAAAATATACTACCCAGATATATTGTGTTATTATTATTAACTCGGTATGTGCCATATTTTATTGCGTACATTAATTAAAACGTTTATCTCACGCTTAAAAATGATCACAGTGGTTGCCAATCTCATTGTTTTAGAATTATGGGTAATTATTATTTTTGAGCCCGTATATAGTGTTGAAAAAAATAATATAAACAAAAAAAATGGTATATTACTTTGACTATAAAAAATAGTTTGTTTTCTTTATTATATCTTAGTACTTTAAAATAATTTAGAGGTAGAACGTTTTCTATCGTTAAAAAGAATTCAAAATAAATATTTATTATGATGAAAATGACAAAACATTCAATATCGTATATTTTAATGAGAATATGTTTTAAAATATTACAAGTGTATTGATAGATAGTGTGTTAGACTTTCCGTTCCAAAACAAAGCGATTTTGACAAATAAAAATCAATTACATTGACAATTTTTTACTACTGACAATGACAAATCAAGAAGTTGAGGTCATATTTTATTTTGAAATGCACGTATCGGCTAAAAAATTTGAGCTTCTAGCCAAAAAAAAAATTGCACAATTTTTCAGACATATGCATAAAGATCATAATAAATTATCATGTTTATAGAAACTTAAGTGTGAATGTTAATATTTGCATAATAAAAAAACAAACGCACGTAAAATGATTCAACATTCGGAAACGGTATTTGATATCGATATTTGTGTATATTTATTATTCATTTTGTGTGGCGCTACGATTCGTTCAGATCCATGGCCGACTACACAACATCCCTCAAAGTCTCTCTGTCTTAATTCAGTCAATGGCAGACTTAATATATTTGCATACCTTGTAACGTTACCCCCGACCTTATACTGGGGCGGCCAATGGTCGAGTAAGTACTGTACTTTTTGTAAATATCTTCCTGAGAATTCTAGATTCATTGCATCTTACAACACGACTCATCCATCTAAGTTGACCACTGTAATATTAGGGCAGTGAATTTTTGACTGGACAAGACAAATTTACAGCCAAGTTGGTATAGAAGCCTACATACGCTTGCGAGTACAACCAGTAGACTGCTGAGCATGTCTTGTGAGATTGGCCAATAATGGTTTTACCTTGGATGGAGCAATTTATTAAGGATTCATCCTCACATGAGTCTTATCGGGCATGTAGAATTTGTATGTACTAAAAGTTATTTCAAGGCTTTTCTTAAATTGACAGAATTTTTTAGAAAGTAATGTCATACGGATTTTCAAATAAACTCATCGGAGTAAAGCTTGCACGGTCAAATTGATTGAATATTTAGTACACGGGATGTGGCACTTTATGCTACTACGAAGTAGCTTTGAGACAATTAGATAGTCTACAGTGTATATAAAATCTCTTCTGCACTACGATGCAAGGCGGTACTATCCCGTGCAGCTCTGTTATGGACATAGTTAAATAGAATGAGGCAAATAAAATTAAAGATTCTTTTTTGCGGTGCCAGGAAGGTGACCGCAATCGAGGTTGCTATATATTTTCTTCTTGAATACAAATACAATAAATATTTGATTTTAGTACAGTATATTAACGTTAAAAAAAAGTAGGAGTATAACATAAAAAAAACCCTCATACACATAAACATTGGTACAAATTATATTAATAATTGTTGCCTTCATTAGGTTAATAGAAAGCGCATATGCATCGCAAGTACGTGTTTCGGGTTCAAGGCCCGTGCTGGTTGTAAAATTTTTATCCATTTGTATTGGAGTCAGGACACGAACCCGAAACGGTTAAGCTAATAATTGACAATTATTACTTGTAAAAAAATCGTAAAACAATCTAAACATTGTGAAAATGTGCTTCGTTTCGGATCAGATATGATTAAAGGAATATAAAAAATTTAATTAGTATATTAAAAAAATAGGTAAATATAAAACGTAAAATTGTATATCTTATTTTGATATTGTTAGTGAGTATGTGTATTTTTCCGCATACTGTATATTGGTTTGCTGAAAGTCACTTAATAATAAAAATTGTATGTATACTTCATGTAGAGAAAAACGTTTTTCAAATTTTAAAAACTGTCAAAATTATGACAACATTATAATTTTAAAACCGCGAAATAAATATTTGATATGCAATATTTTTTAAAATATCTTTTTATTCAAATTTAACGTAATTTGAACTTTGTTCAGTTATAAAATTATTTAAAAAATTAAAAATTACTTTTATACTTTATGAGTAAGTATATTTTGGTGTAATCTATATAAAAATATAGCTTAAAAGGATATTATTACCTCTTACTATTTTTTAGTTTGCCGTTAATTTTTATAGAACCTTTGAACACAGGATATTTCCCAAAATATAAATGTTTACATACTTAATTAGATAATAGAAATATTTAAAATTATATGTGTAGTGATAATATTATACAAATACAGTTTTTTGTTCCCCTTTCTACAATATATATATTTATAAAATAGTAATAACGGTTTTCACATTTTCATCTGATAACAATTAATTTAAACTAAAACTGATTTGTAAATTTACATTTTGTATTTTTAAAAAAATATTATCTTTAGAAAAAATACTAAAATTATACCGAAAAAACAGTTCTATTATGAATTGACAGTAAAAAAATAATTATACATCGTTACACTATAAAAGTGTCGATTTATGCAAAATTCTAACTATTTAAAGATATTCAGTCCTAAAACACACTTGTAGTGTCTTAACCTTTTCTGTGTCGGACATAATGTCACAACTCAGAAAGATATGAATTTGTGAGTAAAAATAGAACTTTAATATTTCTTTTAAAAATCAATTTCCTTGTGATGAGTTCGTTTTTATTTATGATATTATAGTATAATTATAATATTATTATAGTCATAGTAGCTCTCGTTATGCTGGTTGGTAGCGCATACGTATAGCTTGCGAGAGTCAGCTGGTTGGAATTTTTTCAAATGTTTATTCATTTGTATTGTAGACAAAAAATGAACCCGAAATGGTTAATCTAATAATTGTTAACTGTTACTCGTATAAAATAACTACTAAAAAAATCTTCACATAGTAAAGATCCCATATGCTCCACCTCAGAGCGCATATGGAATTTAAAAAATATATAGTTATATATCTGCGTTTTTGTATTATATTTAAAATCATTAAAATTAGTCAGATTTGTCTGGAAAACAATGTTTTAAGTTGTGTAAATGAACTCGCTTCTGGTACGTAATCGGTTAAGGAAAAGAGAATATAAATAAATATAAATAACTATTTTTTTAGTTATACATCTGTGTTTTAATTGACGTAATATATATGTATAGAAATGAGTGATGTTATATTGTTTCTCGATAATGTATTGTGATGTAAGTGATATAGTGTGAAATATAGATACTTTGTGATTAAAGCATGCGATTCAGCAGTAAAAAAACGCATACCTCAGTGTAAGTGAAACGTTCGCCTTATAAATAAGTGTTGCGCACGGGTGGAATGTATAAAATATATTTATTGTGTAAGCTTTGAGTCGCTTGGCGGTGCTACCGATAGATGGCAGTCATGCGAGAGCTTTCAGCGAAGACGCCGCGTTGCCATGACTACCGTGCGACCAGCTCGGGTTTGTTTCTTTGCTGTTAATTAATTGTCTCAGTAAACTGATTGTTTGTAACGCAGCAGTACACCGCAGAGTTTTGAAGCAGCCAGATTATATTATGATTGATGAGAAATGTTAAATTTGAATCAAGATTGTACCTAAATTAATTTTGCAGTCGCGTAATGGATAGCGTAACCTTTGAGGCGGAAATAAGTTTACTTATGGTTACGAATGTTGACTAATAATTTATCCCAGAGATGAGAAATTTTCCACACTTTTTATATAACTAATATTATACTAGTTTTTATTTATATTTGTTGATATATATTTATATTTATTAATATACATACTCATACATCATTTTCATAAGACATTCGTAAATATTTTTTTAAGAATTTAAAATATGAACAATTAAAATAATTCATTACCCTAGAACTGAACTGTGCTGACTACAAACTTTACAAAATTCACTTTTTATTATTAAAAATCATAAATTTGCCTCTTTTTTACAATTGTAAACAGTATTCTTATATCAAATATTTCCTAAGATATTGCGTTTTATAGAATACTAGCTGAAACCCGGCACGCGCTGCTACACCAGTCAACAAAGAATTAAATGTTTCGTTCTTTAATTCTGTAAATAGTATTTTATTCAATTGCTTTGGGATACACAATAATTTTTATTTTAAATAATCTATATTTTATTATTTATCACAATAATATCAACCCGTTACCGGCAGATGATCGATCATAAGCAGCAATTTGACGATTTTAAATTTTTTTTATCGATTTCATTCAAAATAGATATCCGCATGGTATAAAGCTTTCATCAACTACTATTTAAAGTTAAATAATACTATATACACGTTTTTCATTTTAAATTTGTTTATTATACATAACCTGAAGTTTTTTAACTTTACTTAAATACTTTAATACAAATGGCACTGCTGAGAAGTTTGAGATATATGACTTAATATATTTCAATTCTAGAGTACTGAATTATTAAGTTTAAAACATCCTTAGATCAGATTGATTTATTACAATCTTAACAACTAAAAGTAATAGTTTAAGCCAGGTCTTATTTTTAAATATATTTCTATACTGACTATACTTTAGGAAATCGTCATACATTATTTTAGTATTGAAAAAATGATTATAAGGTTTTAAATATATTTTTAAAAATACGAAAAGCCTATGCAAATGACGTGTTAGTAACTAAATCAGGTCAATATTAAAATATTAGAAACAAAATATGTATTTGAATAAAATAATAGTTTATCTACTAATCTATGAGGGGTGTATTTCCAAAGCGAACTTATTCCACTTTGACAAATTTGTGCCAAATGCCAAAAAACTGTTTGCATTGTCGATATTATATATTTTTTTGTTATCTTTATTGGAAATCGTATTTTATACTATACATTGATTAACAAAAAAATATCAATACTGTAAACAGTTTTTGGTATTTGCCACAAATTTTTGTTGTCTGTAATAAGTGGAATAAGTTCATTTTGGAAATACACGCCTCAAATATAGTATGTCTAGAAAGTATATTTCGTTAAGCTATTAAACAAATACAAAACGTATATAAACAATTTTTAATTAAATTTTTAAGTATAAACTTTAAACTTTTTTTATTGTATTTCCACGTAATTTTTACCATTGCTTAGATATTTCTCATCGCGGGGCACAATTTAAAATGCCTCTGTCATAGAATATTCCCACTTGGGATGTAAATCACGTTTTTAAATATTACATATTTTAAATATATCATCTAACTTTGTTTGTTAAGAGTCACAACAGAAGAACAGAATCTTAATAAGAAAAATTATTCTTGATCTATCGTAACAAATAGAATAATATGTTAGAAATATTGGATGACTTTATCCAAAGTTTTTAATGAGAGTTTGTCTATTTTTATATACAGAGTTTCGACATTTTAAAAAAAGCTACTTTTATTTTTAATATTATTATGTTTTGCTTAATAAAGAATTTATTATATTATTTCTGTAAATGTATTTGAATATTTTCAGTTATTTACGTTATTTTGAATACTAATATTTGTATTCCAGACATTTCAATTCATCATCAAAGTACAATAGAATCTGTAAAAAATTGCTTTATATATTTATCCTCGAACTGGTATTCAACTTCATATTTTAATGCACTAAATAAAGCTTTTACATTATAAAAAAATGACATTATTAAGTAAATTTACATTTTTTACAAACACCATTTTAATATTCTGAAAAAAATCAATTTATATTTAACTTTTATAATGTATTGAAATAACACAAGTAAAAAAGCTTCACAAGCATAAAAAGGTCACCAGCTGTTAGTAAGAAAGAAAGTTAGTAAATTAAGGTTTTGAAATATTTTAAACTCACTGCAAGCGTAATAAGCGCAAAAAATACAAAACTTTTTATTATTACGTGTTTCTATAGCGACACATAAACTTTTAATATGATATAAAATTAGAATATTTTGTCCAACAATTAAGATTGCTTATGATGTGTGTTTAAAACGATGTTACTTCTATTAAAACGATATATTTATATAAATTAATACTAAAATTATTTGACTCTACAATAAAATAGTTTCTAGGTCCAAATGATGCATTAAAATCATGTAAAAATAGCAATATGAGATGTATATCTTATCTAATTTCAAATATAAGAGGTATCCAGAAATTAAGATTTATATGGCTTTAGAAAAAAAAAAAAAAAACGTTTGTATTTTTTTTTGCATTGTCAATTTTAACGTTAATCTATTTTTCCACGCAATTTTCACTAATGTTTAGACATATTTCATAGCCAAGCATAAGTTTTTGTATGGTTCTATCATAAAACATTCCCACCTGTAATGCAAACCAGGTTGTAATAGCATTCTTTGTTTGGGTGCCTGCAAAACATCAGAATAAAAAAGGCAATTAATGGGATGGAAACAAATTTCATCAACAACAATAATAAAACCTAAACAAACTGACGCCATCTTCATTCATGGCAATACCCGCCCACGCGTATGTGACACAATGAACTCTTACAAGACTTTGGCTGAGTACAGTTTAACCATCAATTTTTTAGTCTAGACCTAGCATCGAATGATTTCCATTTATTTCTTCGCTTAAAATTATTTCTTGCTGGTAAACAGTTCTATGATGACGATAAGATGAAGAATGCAAACACTACATGGTTTGAGTTACAGGTGGGAATGTCCTATAACAAGAGCATGCAAAAATCTATACCTCGCTATGATAAATGCCTAAATAATGATAAAAACTAGGTGGAAAAATAATTTAACGTCTATACTTGACAATGCAATAAAAATGTTTATATAGGTTTTGTTTTTGTTTAATAGCAACATAAAATTTACTTTCTGGATAGCCCTCGTATATAAAAAGAAATTTTCTTCAGGCACTGAATGCAGATTTGAAAAATGCGGAATCATATCTGAATCCACTGTGTATTGATTAAAAAAAATTAACGAAATTTAAAGACTTATGACTAGAATAATTTGCTAAGCCATCCCAGGACACATGATATACACATTATAAACACTTTATTACCACACATCCGTAACGGATAATGTACGCGTCTCTTTTTTAAAAATATAATAGTTATATAAGGTTATGATGTTTGTATTTAATTTACGGTATTTGTTGTTTTATATCATTTATAATCTGAGGAATGGTCGACGTATTTCATATTTAAAAGTTGCTCGATAAATGTTATTAAACCAATTGATTTAAGATAAGAAATGTCTCTCAAAGTCTTAATAAATATAAATATTATATTAATTATATAAAAAAAGAGATATAATTTTGAAGTAGAAATTTTAATTTTATATTAGTAATCATTTTAGATTTATAAATTAGAGAAAATATTCTTTATATATATATATAAAATATCAGATTTATGTATCATAAGCGAGAGTTTTTGAAATTTATTTTATTTCTTTCAAATTCATGCTTTAATTTAAAAACAAACAAAGAAAATGATAACACAAAAGCTTTCTTCACGAAAGTAACGGGAAAAGTGGTTTTTATAAAGCTCGTTGACCTAGACATTCCCAATTTATCGTTAAGAAAATTATTTAATGTAATTGAAAATGTTAGAAATCTCATAAAAATGTGATATTCATCATCTTTGAACGACTGTAAAAACGCTCAAAATTAATAAAACGACAGAAAGACGTTTCGCGTAGGTATATTTTAGATTTCGAAGAAGACTATATTTAGGCAAATTTCTTTCTTATGTTTTTATTTTTGCTATGGTTGAAACTACCATATGTTTTATTTTATTATTTCAATTAACTTTATATGGAAATTTGAAAAATATTATTCAATGGTTTCCATTACGTGGATTGCCATTTGTCAATTATTTTGACAAAATTACGAGAAGAAATAAAATTTAAAATATATCAATTCAAATCAATAATGGAAATGAATAAAATAAATAAATTTATATCATTAATTATTCCCCTATTTATACAAGTAATTAGTTTAAATAATATAGCACAAATCAAAATGAAGCGTTTAGTTACAAAGAGCGATACCATCATATTTACGATGTTTTTATCGTTCAAAGTCAAATTTTGTTTTACGTTAAAATTATTTAATTTTCTCGTATTCTATGATTAAAACAAAACAAAACAGCATTTAATAGCTGATAAACTTTTACGTCAAATAAATATTTAAATGCACGTGGAATCAACCAGATTTGATATATGCCAATGCTTTCCAACATTTCGCTTTTTATTATTTTCATAAGTTTATATTGGGTTTTGGAACATAAAAAATTCACACATATTGTAAAATTGTACGGAGATTGCGAACTTCTTTTTTCCAATTTTGACAAAATGTGCTTATATCGCTCTTTGTAACTAAATGCTTCAATGTATCGATTCTGTATCATCAAATATTTCACTTGTAATGTGTTTATAACCGCGATTATAAATCAATTTTAACAATGACAATATCAATTTTAATAACTAATGTCTAGATAGACATAAAAATACTATCCAGATTCTGCTGCCTGACCGCTTGTTTTTTCTTTTAGAACAAATGTATACGTTATTACTTAAGCTTTCAAATAAGTCCATTATACATTTGCGTAACGACATGATTTTGTTGTCAAATTTATTATATCATTGAACATTTTAATTATTTCAAGTGCTTTAAAATTTTTAAAGAATTTTTAAAAACAGATACTACATATATAAGTGTAGGAATTACTATAGATGATAATTTGTAATTTTGAGATTGAAAGAAAAACATTGTCCATGTGACATACAGAATACTCTCTTGCTATGCAATGTTTACTTATTTTATAAAAAAATAAATATTCTTAATTAAAGTATATTTATGAACAAAAATTATTTTTATGCTAAGTAATTTTCACTCATAAAATGGGTTAGTTTAAATGCTTCCATTAGTAATTTAAGTCAACTGATTTAATTCGAAATTGGAAATATATATTGTTTTATTGGTTTTAAATATGCATTTAGGTTTATGGCCAAAATCACAAGACATATTTATTAGGCAATAAATGTAAGAAAATCAGAAAAAAACTATGCGCACAAATAAATATTTTAATCGAAAATGTTATCGTCCCGTAACATTAAGATATAAAAATAGGCCATAAAGTTTTCTTATAATGTGACCATATTGATAAAAAGGTAAACTTATTGTTCTGAATTGAATAACAAAAAAATAATCTTTATAATTCTTTATTGAAATATACATATAATATTTCATAATTGTAATCGATTTATTATAAATAGCTAATATTATATAATAATAAAAACGTATTAATATCGGTTTTATTTAATCATAATGCCAATAATAAGGATTAATGTAAGCGATAATAAACGTATTTAACACCCGTTATTTAAGATACAGTAAAATTAATAACATAATAAAAATACAGTTATTTGCTGAAATAAGTCATTTAATATTACCATTTATCATCAGTAAGAAATACGCAAACATTTCACGAAAATATGCAATGTGTTAATTAAATTTTATTATATAGAATATTATTTTATAATAACTCTTTTCACTGTAACACTATAGACTGAGTATTTCTTATCTGAAAAGCACTGATATTAATTTTATATAGGTCCAATATATGAAATACTCAGAAGAGTCCTAGAAATATAGAACTTTACTTGTTACATCATTATATTATACATTTTGAAATACGTTGATTCTTTGGTGCTAAGATTTTCATTTCTATACCGCTAATAAATATGATTACTAAATTTAAGTTGTTACTATGGCATTATGTATTGATATTTTCGGCTTTGGTCTGTATGGTTTATGCTAAAGATATACAAATACTCTCAAGTGTTATGGAATTCAACCTTTTACTGAAAAAAGTATCAAACAATAAACAAGCGTGATAGTTGAAAATTATTCCTAAGGTGATTCACAATTGCTTATAATATAGCTTTGTAATGAAACAATTATAGTGTTTCATGCAAAATTACTATCAAAATGAAAAGCAACTGAAAACTGAATAATATTTAAAACGTATAAACAATATTTTTTTTAAGTTCTGATAAACAAGGTTTTGTAATATTGCAGTGTCACTTGAGTGGGCTCTGTAGCTATCAATAATTATATACGTGGTCGTGATAAAAAAAAATATAGTCAATTAAGGGCTGGGTACGTGGTGATGATGTGCGATATACGTGTTCTTAATGTCTAAATTTGATTCCGTGGCCAAGTACACGACTGACTCAGAT
>JAPMAE010000096.1:11722-24231 GCA_036584705.1 Rhyacophila sp. 25_7 | reverse complement strand
CTTGATTGACACCTCAAGAGCAAAAAACATATTTAGGCCATAGAAAAAAATAGAAAATTCAGTAAAAACGTTATAAAAGATTAAAGTTTGATAATAACGATGCAAATTATATTACTATACGAAAAAAATATAGTAATATCACTCGTAATTATTTGTTTAATTTGGTAGTAGAGAAGTTATTTACACGCAGTTTCAGCGATATTCTGTCACTAAGTACGTTAAGTTACGTATTGTTTATATGGAGACTCAGGCAAGACTTTCTCGTTACTCACCGTAGAAATATAACTGCCGTCTCATGAAAATTATACACGTTCATATTTTAATTTTAAAAATAAATATTGATAACAATTTGAAATTGGTTTTGGTGAGATA
Source organism: Rhyacophila sp. 25_7 (assembly GCA_036584705.1). Lineage (NCBI taxonomy): Eukaryota > Metazoa > Arthropoda > Insecta > Trichoptera > Rhyacophilidae > Rhyacophila > Rhyacophila sp. 25_7. The sequence continues at coordinate 23,859 of JAPMAE010000096.1, read as the reverse complement.
AATTTAATTTAGATGATAAATTGTCACAATAGTTTTATAATTTATATCCCACGCTTACTCAGGCATACTTATTAAAAAAATGTTAATTTTATAATTCACAAAAAATACTGTTCGTATTAAAATGTATATTAAATAACTAAAATAGACTATATACTAATTAAAGGCTACTAAACAATTATTGGATAATTAGACTTTGCTTCTTCAGATTTCCACTTGTTTCGACATTTATGAATCTTTTGAGCGTTCTATTCATTGAATTCTCGCTCTTGATTTTGTTATATAATTGGAAGATTGTTTTATAAATTAAGACAAGAAATAAGTTAAAAATTTATTTATAAAATAACAAAATATATTTTTAAAAAATTGGTTTTTAAATAAATGTTTGAATAAGTTTCATAATTTGTATTTAGTTTATCATAATTTTGCTTAAAAACCAGAGTTTTTTCTTTGTCATCTGAATGTTTCAATACAAAAAGGATACAACCCAGTAAATAGTATTTAATTTTAGAAAATATACATCTAAACTAAAAGTTTTGATAAAATTTATCCTTTATAAAAGGTTGACCTAAAAACATACTCATGTGTCACTTTTAGAATTTTCAATATCTGGATTTATCGACATGTTCAAACATTTTGTCGATAGTTTGTTGTGAAAGTTTTGGGGAATTACTTTACAATACACTTTATTTTTTGTTTGATACACTATTTATCTCTATCATAAATAATAAAAATAAAGATAGATGATAACCTTTATCAAATTTAATGTTAAAGTCATGTTATTTTTTTAGAAATGTCAAAATGCTGTTATATATTATATATTAAGGTACATATTAATCCAAAATCATTTTTAAAACTTTTTAGACAACTTTGTTTCAGAATACAAAATACTGTTAGTTTTTTTTTATCACATTGCTAATAATAAAACTGAATTCAGATCATTGGACTACTCAGATCCTAACAAGATAAGTTGATATCACCTTCATGTTCTGTCAGTTTAGTTTGAGATGTGGTGATAGTTACTTATGCAAGAAAATGCTGAATGATTATATAAGGTCTGACAAAACTGATTAAGTGATAACATGATTTGAATCAGAGTACGTCGGGGCTTTGCCGTTTGCACGTATTTCGAAAACAACTGATCTCTGGTTGCAATACAAAAAGTTTTTCAGAGACGCTCTTAGGCATAGGCAGTTGGAATAATCTAAAATATGACATAAGGATATAACAAAGTATGGTATTATAAGTGATGGCAATTCAACATTTTTTACGTGAGAATAAAAACTTATAATTTATTGTTTAAAGTTTAAACCATATTGCCTCCAAAATGAAGCACATGGATCTCTACAATGTTTATATTGTTTTTACATTTTTACGCATAATAATTGTTAGTTATTATCTCAATTTGGTCCATGTCCTGGCTTCAAGTGCACATGAAAAAAAAGTGCAATATTTTCCAGCTGCGAGATTTGAAACTGCAACTCTCAGTTCGCGCTATCTACGCACCTACAAAAGCAACAAGTTTAATTTATTTTAGTATGTTAAAAAATTGTCATATTGTATTTTTTATTTCAAATCTGCTCATAGATAAAGCGTTTAAGATATTTCTATTCGGTTTTTACGAGTGATTGTTGTACACAACCATTTTTTGGCTAAATATTTTATTTTTAGCCAGCCACGGGATTTTCGCTTGCTATGTATACGCGTTATCCACTAGTCTAACAAGGATAATTGTTAGTGTATAGTCGCTTTTAATGTCTATAGTTGAATTATTTATATATAGTTGACTTTTTAACAGCATACTATTAAATATAATTATATACAGTACATCTCCCAGTATCTCAGAAATGAAAAACTGCAAAATATAAATCGCCAGTAACAATAAATTTAATTGAGAATTATACATTTAAGATATTAATGAATAGCCAATTAAAAACAAAAACGCGGTGAGTATATTACCCACCATGAATGTGATGTAATGGAACGCCCATATTATATTTCATGCAAAACTATATTTGAAATGGGAATCGATTGATGGAATAAATATTTTACGAATAATATGAACTCATAACGCATCACTCAGATTTCTGAAAATAAATGAAAAAGAATCAAAATCTGTCTCTAAGGCATAATATTATATTGTTAATACTAAGATATCTAGTTTTGTATTGTAAACGTTTCTACGGGTTTTGAAAATACTTGAATATATTATCAAAAACTGTAATATCCAAAATAATATCGCAAAATTATTTTTACTAAAATTCATGGGTTTTAATTTCAACAGACTGTTTATATTATGTAAAATAGTACATTTAAGTATATAAAAGTCTTTATATATACAATAAATAACTAAAATATATCATAGAAAAACTATAGATGGTTTCAGAAGAATATGCTACAAAAATATAGTGCGTATAATATATTACTAAACAAAGCTTGTAGAAGTCAGTCAGATGAAATAAATATGGACGAGAATAAACTAAATAAAAAATATTCTTTCAATGTATGAAGGAGACACTTTTTTTATATAAAATCCGAATCACAAATATTTAATGGCTTGAAAATGAATTTAAAAAACAATTATGCAAACTTTGTCAATGTTAACCAACTATGTTATTTCAGTAATATTTTATTAAATTTAATTTTAAAAAAAAATCAATAATACTCAACGATCCCTATCATAAAATATGTCAGCAAGATTTATAAATAAAATCTTTTTATTTTACTTTTTTTTGACGTCGTGCTTAGTATCTTGATGCTAAATTTGATTTTTTCATTCGATTTGGAATTATTCAACCATAAAAGTCATTGGATCTGCCAAATTTTTACAAATAAGGATAATTTTTAATTTAGAATAAATTTGTTCATTCAGCTTTTACTTGATTTTTATTGAAATCCTTAAATATAGATTTTAACATAAAAGTATAGAAAAAAATGTATACATACCGGTAACTAAATTATTGTTTCAAACAGTTATAAGTTTACAAAATGTTTATATGTGTTTTTATAAGTGTATAAATTTTAGTAAAAATATGAGTTTTTTGTGTTTAAATAATGCATTTTATAACATAATATTATATAAATTATAAAACGTTATTTCTGGTACATAATCAATAGTGTAGATACAAATGAAGGGTTTCACGCAGCTATTTAAAAAAATCAAGAAGTGTTGGAAAAGAAAATGTACTTTTAATGAATCATGTCATATATTGTCATTATATACAATACTTAAAGTCGTATAATCTATTTAATTTATTGAGTAGTTTTTTTTAATGTAATATTAGAGTAGGAATGTATAAAAAATACAAATTTAACAATATATTCATAAGTGAACAAAGTTAAGTCTGATATTGGATATAAATAATTTACCCCGCTGTTAATATTTGATAGAAAGCCAATTTATTAAAATAATAGGCAACGCAGTTTTAATATATATTTATTTTCACAAATATATAATATGCTACGTTTTTTACGTTGTTGTTGAAAATGTTGTAAAAGACAAAACGAGAATCGACAATTGATAAGAGAATCAAAATGTCTTTGTAAAAACATTGTTATTATTTCAATGACTATTGTTTTATGTGAAAAAATACATTTTAACTAAAAGCATACTAGTAATAAACAATTAAAACTAGCCACACAGTTGAATTTTTAATGATAAATGGTCTTTTCGTTTGCAAAAAATATGAATAAAAAGAAACTTTTTTTAAATATTTTATAATTGTAGTTGTAAAATCTAGTTATAAAAGATCATTTATTTCTAAAAAATAAATTTTGGATCCGTCCAGTTTTGATTATTAACCACAGCTTTGTTTTGGTCGTGTTCTTTATTATACATATTGCGTTTTCAGTATTAATAAAATCACTTATTTATAATAAGTAATGGTCCTCTATGGTCATAAACATTAACATGTATAATATTTCATAACAAAACAACCCGTGTCTAAAATATTACTTCAACTAAAATTTAATGAAAATCTCATGTGTTAATAATATTTTAATTATTTATATCGCAAACTTTTGTGCGCTAATTTAGAAATTATGGGTTAAATTAAATTTGAATTTATTAAAACTTTTCGTGTGATAGCAATTAAAATATAAGGTATACTGTCTTTTCGAAAAATAAAGGTTCATTTTCATTAAACACTCACAGTATTATATTAGAGGAAATTTTGAAAATAATGACACCGTAAATTGCAAAAGCTCTCGGAGATCACGGCTCGCCTACTTTTGGTATTTAATCCGTTAAAAAACAATATCCAGGCCCAATAACAGAGGCTTTGAAAGTCAATTACTCAATTTATTTCATTACTTAAGTATTTTAAATCAAATATTTTATTTCATAATGACGAGTTTGACACAGAAACTTTATTGATTTTCATATTTACATGTAGAAATATTTAAAAAAGAAAATGCATATAATTTACACGTGATATTATATTTTATGACTTGAAAAGAAATTTTCGGAAAAAAATACGGTCTGTCTATTTTATAAAAAGCAAAAAAAAAAAATACAAAATATGTTAGACCAATAGACCAAATAGAATTATAATATTAAAGTAATGTTTATTGTCATTATTTTATACCATATCCACTCTGAAACAAAGCATATGTATCTCCAAAGTATGAAGATTATTTTGACAGTTTTTTTACGAGTAAAAATTGTCAGTTATTAGCTCAACTAATTTGGTTCATGTCCTGGTTTCAAAATGCAAATAAAAAAAATCTGCGCAATTTTTGCCAGCTACGGGATTTGAACCCTAGCCCTTCAACTCATGAGTCAGATGCGCTATTCACTCACCTACAAGATGTCATTAAGAGCATTAAGATTATTTATTATTAATTTTAACAAAATGGTAGACGAGTGGGTAAAAATATATAATGAACAAATTCGAAATATAATAAAATTATAAAACTGTAATGCAGCATTTTAATTTTAATAATAGAAAAATTAAAATAGAAATAGAAATAGAAATTAACTAAAACTGCCTTATAACTGCTTATTTCATTAATTCATTTAATTGATTTTAGAATGAAAGTTTATAGCAGAGTGATCTGCATACAATCAATTATTGCTTCAAAATTATTTGAATTCCCAAAAATAACAAAAAGACAACCATAAAAATTTCAAAAGCAGCGTCAATCTACATACTATTAGTAGGTATATCTAAATATCTAAAAGGAAAATTTTCATAAATATCATGAGCAATCTGTAAACGTTATGAACTATTTATATTTATTGTTGTACATCTCGTATACTCTAAAAATTAAGATCCTTCGGTTACTCAAGTAATTAAAAATACTTGCTTAGTGTACAATACTTACTCCGTATACTAGAAAAATGTAACAAAATTGTGTTGATTTTTCAAAATAATATTATATATACATGGTTGGTAAAAGGCATTTAGTCAAAAATGGTAATTTTGATCCGATAATGCAGGTCGGTAGATTTTCGCAAGCTCCATCAACTGGTAAAACAAGCTTTGCCATATTCCTAGTAATTTTTCTGTGATATTAATATGTGATATTCTAATATTTCTAGGTATATTCTAATTCTTGAAAAAACATCAGCCAAACTTTCAGTCCCATTTTCCCTAACATATTATCATTGAACGAATGTAAGAGATTCAACGACTCAACGCCTTTTGCCAATATACCAACGATAAATTTTTTTTCAGAAAATTATTTCATAAAAACATCTAAAACAGTTTTTATTTCTATAAGACTTACATAGACTACAGAAAAACGATGACAGACAGATCGAGGTACATGAGCATGGATTAAATTTATTTTTAGTTCATTTTTTGAACATTTTTTGAACATCTTTTAAGTTAATACCTCTGGCTTGCAGGATTAATCCCGTGCACAAGTCCTCTTGACTTTTAATCCATTTGCGGCTAACTTTAAAAAGGTCGGCACAGTATTATTGCCCAAGTATGTTTCCGTCCCACCACCCCGTCTCTTTTACCGCCACGCCGACTTTTCAGATTACAGGTGTGAAAGAGTTTATTTAGAGAGATCGGCGCGGGATAATGAACCTTGCTGTGGTGAATCGTAAGTGTTGAATTCACAATCCGAAGTTATTTACTGCCCTCTTTGACGGGGTGACTGTTTAATCTGAGTTAAGAATTGTGGCCGCGATCTTAAATCGCCTTTAAAATGTAAATTTGAAAGTTTTTTATTATTATTTGAATTAAGAATTGTTGGTAGGTGTGGTGATAAAACAATATTTTGCTTTCATACTGTTATATACAAAAATGAGTCTCACTATTAAAATATTTAATCTTACTCTACAAAACATAAAAAAGCTTGATTTTTTTTATATATTCATGCCTACTAAAAATGCAACAATTATTTCATACACTCGTATTAAAGATAAGTTCTTACCCAAAAAAAAAATTTTAAAAACTAATATTTTAATCTAGATAATTGTATATATTCCTTAAAAAAAACTTGTTTCAGTAAAAATCTTCGAGATTATATTTAATAAAGTTTGGGTGCTATTTTCTTTTCACCATGTCTGATGTAAAAATAAAAGATATGGCTCGCAATTGTATGATAGTATGTATGTAATGTTACAATTTTTTTTATGTATAATGATCAACCACTTTTGTCCGTGTTCTGGTTTCGAATGCATATAAAAACACCAATGCATTTTTTAAGAGCTACGAAACTTAAACCCGCAACCCTTATCTCATAGTAAATGCGCCGTCTACTCACATAGAAAAACGGCGTGGTTTTTATTCACCACTTACTCACCAGTAGTCATAGCCAAAGACAGTACATCTGTGCGTAGCCACCTTCCTAAAACACCACAAAAGAACCTTTTGTTATTATTTTGACTGATTTTATTTATATTTTTCCCATATCGGGGCTTTGTAAGATGATATCACTATGCTCTCTTTAAATACCTTAAAGCTACGATAAATAAATTGGAGTGTTACAAGTAAAAGGTTAAATAAAACGAATATAAAAATTAATGAATAATTCATAGTTGACGATGAAAGTATAGTTATTGTGGTTTTATTTAATGTAATTCTTGAGATATTTTATTAATAAGGAAAATATAAATTTCTTATTAGAAATTAAGCTTTTTGCGATTCGCATGTGGTAAACAACTACATGGTTTTAATTAATTTCGGATATTTTAATGCTAATGAATTATTCTATTTATAATACAGTTTTTTGTAATACAGTCAGTTTTGTGGGTCATATTATTTTAAAATATTTTCATAAAAACCGTTCTTAAGTTTTCAAAATATATTTTCTTGAAGTAAGCTTGAAAAACTGTTTTTTTATAATTTTATAGCCTTTCATCAAATTTCGAGAGAAAAAAAAAATGTCAAACATATATTTACATTGTATAACATGACAATTCAATCGTTACGTACGATGAGTTTGTCATGTGATACTAATGAAAATATAAAATAAAAACTATGTATTTAATACGAGTATATATTAAGAGCGTTATTGCATGGAATAATTTAAAATAAAAAAAAACATTTGCTGAATGTTAGAGATCACTTATATTGTGTCGTAAAACTTACAGTTCTGTATGTATATGAAACTTGGAGCCTGGCGGAAAAACAAGAAAAGGCCATGTAAGTTTTCGAAAATAAAATACTTTGAAGAATACTTAGGCTTTAAAGATAAGCAAGAAATTCATATACTAATGCTGAGCTCCATAATAATAATCTTTGTCTAGAGTGCAAAGAGACTCAGATGGGCTGGTCGTGTTGTAAAGTGCGATTAACCTAGAACTCTTAAGAAAGTGTTTGAAAGAACTCCAGTAGGCATTCGACCCATCGGTCGTCCCAAAATGAGATGGGCCGATAACGTAACGAAAAATGCAAACATGTTGAGTATGAATGATTGGAAAGAGAAAGTTAAAGACCGACAAGCTCGGAGGGAGTCCATGGACCTGAATGGATTGAAACGTCAATTTATTATTATTATTATGAATCACTGGTCTGATATAATTATTAACTTTATTTTTTCTGTGCCAGACATAAAGTCGCACGTTGGCAAGCTGAAAATTTTTAAGTAAAAACAGAACGTTATTATTTCTTTGAAAATGTTTTTTTGTCATGATTTTATTTTTACCGATCAAATAAAAGTCATATCTCTGCGTTTTCATTTTTAAAATCATCTAAAATATTAAAATTTATTTATTTAAAACCACGTTTTAAGTCGTGCGAGTTAACTCGTTTTTGGCACTTAGTCGGTTAAGAATATATACATTACATGTTTTTGAAGTGTTGTTTAAAATATTGTATTATATAATAAATAAAAATACATTACTTGTCCCGTTTATCTACCATCGTCCTCTATCATTAACATCATCAATATTATTATTGTTTACATGTTTCCTTAACATTGTGATAAAAAAGTTGTAGCTTTGTAAATTAAGAAATTAATTTTAAATCTCTTTTACCGAATGCAGATATAAAAATCACAATATAAAATACTTATTAATGTTCAATCATGATCAATTTTACACTTTTTTCAGTTCTTTTTCAAAATTTTCAAATGTCGCGTTATATTTAATAAAAAACAGATGCAGACTTTAGATCCATATATATTGCAAATTTGTCAATATTTGAAAATATATTTCTAGTTCATTTAAAAATCAAAATAAAACGACAGACACAAGCTTACTTAAATAACTGAGTAATTTATATTTTTTATTGTTTCAATATTATCTTGATGAAATATTTGAAAACTAATGTTTTGTTAGGCAACGATATTTAAAGTTTATAGTTATCTTCATAAAAAATTCAACGTTTAATATTAAATATATCTAAGCAAAAATGACTTCGGTTGTATATCGTTTCACCAATAACGTCGTAAAATATATACTGAACTTAAATCAAATGCTTGTCGTCTAATACATATTTCTGAAAATATATTTAGTAAAAGATGAGCTCACAAAAAGATTATGATAATGACGAAAAAAACTTTGTAAAAGTTGACAAAACTTCGTATAGCGATTATTTTTAACCACCGTCAATGAAAAAAAAAATATTTTTTGTAAAAATAAACACACAGCTTTCATAAATATTATTAAGTGAAGTACTATTTGAGAAAACTTCACAGCGGTATTAAAAGAAAAAGAAAACTGAAAAAGAAAATCTTAATGAAAGCTTTGACAAGTCGTGTTCAAAGAAGGCAATCAGCATTAATATTATGGTTTGCCATAGGCATGACGACATCTAAGATTAATTGTTCCTTTACAAATCGAGGACAGGCTGTTTTTTAAACTAATTTTTTTGAAACTATTGAAATCATAATTCCAAGATGAACATATTTCTTTTAATTAAATGTCATATGATTATAATAGTAGTAAAATAAAATTTACGAGAGTGAAATCTAGCTTTAGATATAATATTGTTTAATAAAAACTTTCTAAACATTTTATTGCTGTATATTATAATAAAACATACTTAAATTTAGAATATTATTTAAAAGTGGTAACTCATGACCACTTATAAAATTGAAAAAATAAACTAAAAATACCGCTACATTAATCGTTAATTATTTAAAATACATTTAAATTTATCAACAATATGTCAGGATATAAAAATAAACATATCCTACATCAAATTAAAATATAAACAGTAGTTTTTTGTTCTACAATAAATTCACTAAACACACTATGCAACATGCACTTTTTTAACCACATCTGCTTAGAAACGCAGCATATGGATCTTTACAATACTAAGATTGTTTTGACAGTTTTTTACGAGTAATACTTGTCAATTATTAGCTCAACCGTTTCGGTTTTATGTCCTGGCCACAATACAAATGAACAAACATTTGTAAAATGTTGCAACCAGAACAAATCTTGATCACGTGACCCTCAGCCAATGAGTCGGATGCCACTATCCACTCACCTACGAAGGCAACACGCACTATCTTACATTGAAGTACAAATTTTTAGTATGTACTAGAAATATAAATCCGTCAATACCTTTTTATTATAATGATAATAGATCATTTTATTGATGTAAAGAAATGTTACATGCTAAATTTATCACGCGTAATTTTTTTGGTTTCCTTGGATAATATATATATCTACCAGTACTCGACTAGTTAAACAAGGTCACTCGTGTAATATGCTGTTTTTTTAGCTCATTTTTTTTTTTTTTTTACATATTTATGGGTATTACAAATTATAAATTTAACAAGTTCATAATATGAATATATAAAAATAAATATAAGAAACAAATAATTAGCATTGGAGGTGAAAATTCACAAAAATTTAAAAACATAAAATATATTTAAATTCGAGGAAATCTACCGACCTAGTCTAACAACTTCTATTGTTCAAAATAAATTCAATGATCACAATCCGCTTCAACTCAAACTCACTTATGATATTGATAACCGAGACAATTATATTGAACATAGTCTTTGCTCTCTGTATGGGAGCAACTAATGGCAGGTTGGTTCTACATTTGGGGATGAAAAAATAGTGATGTTCGTGATTTCTCAGATAATTATCGGGCACATACATATTAATATTAGTTAGAATGGCAGTTCTCGTCGACACTACGGATTAATCGAAAAAAAATCACGACCATGTAATGTAAAGATATACAATTTCATATATACAAAATACAATACGGAGAGAATAAAGAGCTATATGTAATTAAATATTGTTAAATTATATAAAACTTTCGATTATTGTAAAGAAAAATCTATGATAGCAATAAAGGTAATACGATGTTTTATAATAAAGTACAATTATTTTGTATTTTCTATCTCACATATATTTAAAGTTTGTTATGATCACCAGCAAAAGCAAAAAGAAAAAAAATCAAGCTTTCAAGAGAAGCTTAAATTTTTAAACTGTAAAAAGCCTACATAGGGTTGATAATATTGATCCATTCGCTTTGTTACTCAATGAATATGTATGACATTGATTTATTAAAACCATTACATTAATAAAAAGTATTTTAACAATAATGCTCTTGTTATAATATAAACTTCGTTTATTTAATTAATACTTACTATACTAAATTTCATCAATATGTTGAATAAAAATAATAAACTAAGTATATAAATAGTATTTTACTGAAATTATTTTATATAATATAGTGTAAATATATTCGTTTATTGATTGGTTTTGTATGTGAATTTGTGTGAAAAGCTCTACTGGTAAATACTCTATCCTTTTCTATAAAGCAATGTTGATTACTATTTTTTTACATACCGTTTCACCGTAGCTACCTCAAACGCTTTCAAAAGGAATAATTGAAAGGTTTAATTTTCAATTATTTGGCTCTTTGTATCCACATTCCGCTTTGGTGAAATAAGGGCTTCTCAAAGAATCAGAATCGGTGTAAATTATAAAATTGTTGGCTTCATTATCATACAAAGCTTTGTGATTTTTATTAAAAAGTGTTTTTATTGCATTATTTTTATGAATAAATAAACAAATTTATTATTCAAAATGAAATGGTGTGACTATTCGAGTCTTTGAAGGACCCACCACTTACCTGCCAGTACTTACAACCGTGATTGTACACGATCGCCTGCCTAACACTTCGCGAAAGCAATATTTTTTTTTATTTCTACAGTTTAATTTTAAATCTGCTCATATCGGAGTTGCACAGGATAGTATCACTATGTACAGTGTACTAAAAATAAGATTTTAGATAGAAAAAGAAAAAATGCGTAGCAGTCTGCCTTTCACCTAGTTGTCCGTTGCATGAAATGTCGTATGCATCTCATGGTGCTGATGACTCTCTGACGTCAGCTCGGCTACCCAGGCTGCAGACTCACGAGTCATTTTAGGAGTCTGTAAAAAATTGCTCCCCCTACGTTGCCGCAAATTTACTAAAAGCCTTGAGATTGGCCTTGATTGATACCATGTCTGTGTGGCCTATAGACCCCACGTGGATCTATAATCCGAGGCACTATCTTACTTCAGGCTTCATTGTCTCTTGTTTTATTACTCAGTTTATTATAAAAGCTATCCAGAAGTCAAATATTTACGAGTTTTTTAATATGATAGTTCTATATTAATTACATATACTGAGGTACTTAATCACCTAAGATTTTCCGCCTTGTACATATAAACTATAGCTTTATCAACAAATTCATTGAAACCTCAATACTGGTAACGTTGCAAGATC
>JAPMAE010000096.1:255-11712 GCA_036584705.1 Rhyacophila sp. 25_7 | reverse complement strand
CTTTAGCTGTTTTGGGTATTTTAAGTATACATTAGAACATTTTGTATTCCTTTATTTGCATTCAATCTTTATCAAGCTTTACAATATGCATATAAATATATTGCATTGACTTAAAAACCAGAAATTAACTATTTGTGATATAAACTTTGCATCTTAATTTGTCCAGGAGTATGGACGAGCATATACGTTCCCTCGAAATTCGCTTTAAAGAGGTATAAACAAGGTCAAATGCCAAGCAATAACATACTCGTATATATTATTTAAGCATCAAAAAAACATTATGGAACAATTATACAAAACTCACTCCTGGAGAAGTTAATAGAGTTGTAAAAATAACACAGTTTTTTAAATTTTTTCCAAAACAATAATATACTTTTTAACTAAAAATATTTAAGTCAATGAGATTGATTTTAGTGTTTTTAAAACATAATTTGATGAAGCGTTTGGAAAACTCTATTTATATTTAAATAAAATGGTTTTTATTCACAGTTAATAAAATGAAAACCTTCATTATAATGATACAAAGACTATTCACATGCCAATAAATATTATTCATTGGTATTAAAATAAAAAGCTTTTCCAACATCAATCAAGCTTTAAGTGTATAAAAAAAACGAATAAGAATACTCACGTTACGGTTGGAGTTCTTTTAATATATAGCCTTTTAATGATGCCATATGGAAATAAATAATAACTTTTCATGTACATCATATTTTTTATTGATACTTAAAAAAATCATAATAAATATAAATCGATTGAGATGAATATACTTGGCTATTTGTAACATCTGTCTATTCAGAATGTAGTGTCGAGAGTGAAAAGCTTAGATAAAAGAGAGAGATGGCATGCTTTGAGTTGAATCCAGCCAATTTCCGGTTCAGCTCCACTGGATGCCTTGTCGGTGTTATTTATAAACGCGAATTAAGGCTTCGATTGGCAGCTCAGTGGGGTAGCGCGGCTTGACGGAAAAAGTCCTCGAAAGCTTTTAGAATAAAGTCATGCTGATAAATGTCAGAATTTTTATACAGTTGAAAAAACAATAGTATTTTATTTTTACGATAAAGTAAATCACCGTCAACAAGTATTGTGTTAACCGTGTATATTTATTTTGAATCAACTTTCAAACTAACTTAGTGTTTAAGGTTACTTATTAAGTTTTCAAAATAACTTAGTTAGTGTAAATCGTCAAATTAACTATGTAAATACAAAGAATGACGGTAAGAACTTTATAAAAACAAAAATGTTTTTTAGAAAACAATGATATTTTTCAATAGTAAAACAATAATTTCAGATAAATTTCTTATTTTCTTTAAATAGTTTTTACTAGGAAAATGTTTTATGGGCGGTCATTAAAATAAATTTGGTGATTGAATATTAATTATAATAAATATTATTGGTGTATTTAAATAACAAAAATATCATTAAATATTTGTTTATATTGCAGTTAATATGATTAAAAATCATAATATTAGAATTAAACTAACTATTTATTTATTAAAAACATTCAGTTTTATTTCAAATTTAATTATAACAGACAAATACAATGTATAATATTTATTTATTATACGATCATTAAAAATTAAAAGAATTTTTATATATTAATACTATTATTGCAGTTAAGTATGAAATGTTCTTTGAAAAATAGTTTTTAAATTTCTCCTTATATCAGCGGATTCGAACATGGGGGCGCAGAAGGGAGGCGCCAAAATTTTGCAATATTTTTTTTATTATTTTAAATGTGTCTATATTATTATATACATTTAAAAAAATAAAGAGTAAGGAGGCGCGAAAACGGGGGAGACGTAGTAGCATAACGGTTGGAACCGCTGCTTTATATAAATAAAAAATTAAAAACATATTTTTGATTGAAGCTCTACATTATTTTACAAATAATAGCAAATTGTTGACAAAAGTTGATTGCAAGTATAGAAATATTCAACCCCTATGAAAACCAAATATAACCTTATTTATGTCATCCTAGAAATAAACCAATTTACTTTTCAGTGAAAATTTATTTGGAAAAATGGTGTGGGTCTAGGAAAATGATAAATTCAGTATGTTTTCCTAGATGGTGATAAGTGCGCAAGCGTTCGTAAAAATTTGAAGTATTCTTTCTTTGAGTTTACTAATATACGAGTGTATGCATTGTTTAAAAGAAATAGATTTTTTTATAGGCTCAAAATTTAATTAATTATTTTGAGAGCTAAAATACCGATACAAATAATTTTTATTAAACTATATATTATAAATGATTTTTCATTACTATTGCTTAAACTAATTTGTATAAAAACGTAATTATAACGAGTAGGAAGGCGGTAAATTAGAATTCAGATAAATGAAACGATTTGAAATTTTACTAAGAAATCATTACATACATTTGACTTTAGTTATTTTATAAGCTAAATAATATTATTATATTAAATATAATATAAACTATTCATAACTTGTAAAAGTATACACCATAATAGAAAAAATATCTTTTAATAACTTTCAATAAACATATAAGTATTGTTTGTTTGAAAAGGTTCCATATACCAATTTTAATTAATGGATAGTAGACATCAATCACCTGCAATAGAGTTTGTATAATTGTTTTGTAGCTATCGGCGTCAAAAATATCTGAACTAAAAATAAAAACTATAATTGACGACACATATGGGGAAAACGTATACTTATATGAACAATATACTCGTAACTTTAAAGTCAAACAGAAAATAGAATTTCAAACAAAGTGCAAACTAGATTTAGTTGAACTGTTTTGTTTTTATTAGTATTTCAATTTCCCAAGACCAAAATGAAGGCTGTGTTTCACAAAAGCTCAGCTTGGTGCGTAGTAGAGTATTTTTAATCAAGTTTTATGGCGAGTGTCGGGAGAGCCTCGGGGTAAGCTCTAAGTTATACGTACCCACTACAGACTGCCATTTGATATCTTTTTGCTGTCTGACTTTCGTCTGTATTTGCACACTGAGCTTAATATATAAAAGAATTACGAGAAATGAGCACTTTTTTAATTTTTAAAATAAAATATTACCAATAAATAGGTTATGTAATTATTTTTCTGTATTCTTATAAATTTTATTAATATATAATTTTGATCAAATATTTTTTTTAAACAATAAAATCAGTCAAACTTTATTTTTACAGTTAATTTTAAATAAAACATCACATCAATAATACGCAAAAGATACCTTTATAATACAGAATTTCCAGTAGAATTATGTTACTACTATAATATTACGATATAATTTCAAAATAAAACGGTTTTTCCTCACTAATCGGGGGAAATCATTATAAAACATATTTCTTATTGCCACCTAAATTTTCCTATAAATGGGCTGTGACAAGAAGGCCTATTGCTATTTTTATCTTAACATTGTGATCTAATTTATGCTAGTTAAGGGTATCACTTTTTTGAAAACAATATTTTACGCTGTAGTAATTAGCGAAACAACTATATAACCGTTTGTATTATTTAATACGGATATTATATACAATATTTATTACGGATATATTACTAGTATTTACTAGTAAACATTAATGTGAACTAGTATGACTATTAAATAATTCATTAAGTAAAAATAATATAGCTTATACTTTCAAATAAAAATGAATTTATACGTAAAAATACAACAAAAAAATAAATTATATAAATTAATAAAAAAAATATTGTTCACTTTACAGCAAACGTCCAATAAGCGCCACAGCTTGTTTTATAAAGCGACTCCTTTTGAACTGTTTAAAATTACAATACTGTGTACACATACTGTTTTTGTTTTTGTATAACAAAACACAAAAGAGGACCCCCTTGTTTTTTTATTTTCAGAAAATTGTTTTTTCAGTCTTGAAACTTCGTTTCAATTTGATAAAAATAAATGCCTCGATCAAACGAAGTTGATCAAATTATCGAAATCTACTCAATTTTCACGGTTCGCTGACCGCAAATGAAAGAATATTTTTTTCCGCCGAAAATAAAAGAAAATTGTGCCGTTTTTTTTCTTTGTTATGTTAAACTGGCGAAATCAAAGTTTTATATTTTTCTTTTGGTATTTTGTTCCTAATACAAGTATTTGAAGATACTAAATACTTTTATTGAAATATTTTTTATGAAAAAATATATAAATCATATATTTTATCTTAAATAGACAAAAAAATATTTTGAAATCGACGGTTTATGATAGCTTCAACCTTTTTTTCTTAAACCCAAAAAAAATAAAATAAGAAATACTGCTTACTACGTACAGTGAGTACTAAATCATATAAATACAATACTATGGTGTTTTTCATTTTGCGTCACCGATTACCAACCAACCAATGTAAACAATAATTTCAAATTTGTTCAATTTCAGCTATGTTGTTTTCGTAGCTCAGAAGATATATCGAACCATTCCTGGCAGTAGACCGTAAGCGGCAATAAATCAATTTACATTTTTTATCGAATCGGATCAAAATAAATATTCACACGATTCGCACGTTTTTTAATTAATTTATTTAAATAAACATGTAACCATAAATAAAAACCGTCTTCTACCGGGAATGTGTCGATATTGTCTGGTTACAAACAGTTGAGTAGAGGGTGTAATTTTATAGCTATTACAAAGCTTACAAATATTTTTTCATTCGAATCCTGTAGCCAGGATACGAATCTAAATAAGCTAATAAGTAATAATTAATATTCATAAAAAAATCACTCTAAATGTTCCACATCGTTGTTGTACTGGCGGAAGGCGTTAAGTAAAAAAATCTGTTTTGTGAAAATTGATATTTAAAGTATGAGTCTCTTACATAAATTTTACGATAATATGTAAGGGCAACTACGATTGTTGTCTTATTGAAGTTTTATTTCAGAATTAGAATAAATCTAGAAACACTTTCTCTGGTCTGCTAAATAATTTTTAGTCGGTTTATAGTATTTTAGCAGTAATAAAATATTCAATATCGATTTAATAGATTGTCAAATTTTAATATTACAGAAAAAATTGTTTTACCAGATGATAAAGCATGCAAAAATCTACCAAACTGCATTATTATATCAATGCAGTCATTCTTAGACTCGACGACTTTTGCAAGTATGCCGACGATATGTTCTAGTAGCACACATTAGTACTGTATTTATTTTATTATACTGAAAATAAAACAGTTCAATAACTTCTTTATAACAAAATCTGCCTGTTATTTATTAGAAATGCCAATTTTTATTGTAGTTTTTTGTTAAAATGAAATACAAATTTAATTTAAGAGAAAAATACAATAGTTTGTTTTCTAATGTAGGAGAGTACCTTATATTGAAAGCACGCACGATGTAAATATTCCATCGTGTACACCCACCGACAAATACATTCTGTAATGTTCCTTACTTAACCTCCCTTATTGTTTCGTATACAAATTCGTTTCTGCAATAATTTGCCCTCGCCATAGTATACCGGGGAACTTTGCTTGCCCCGAACAATAAAACTCGAATGGATTCGAAACTATAATTAGTTCCGGAGTTGTGTACTTTAATGAAATTGTTGCTGGATTTGATTGCCGTCATAGCCAAAAGTTTAATTGAACTGCTAATAATATATCGGTGACTTTCAAAATAACCGCAATAGCTAAAAAAAATCATTTAATCGTAGTTTCATAAATGATAAATTTCATAAGTGATAAATTTCAAAATATTTTGTGTAGTATATACCATTGATAGTACGTTAAACTTATTATTGATATATTTTATTTTTTTAAGTTCCATAGATGCTTTGAAATGTAGGTTATGATAACTTCGTAACATAAAGATTTTTTGCGAAGAATATTTTTCAAGTATTAGCTCAACCATTTCAGGTTCGTATCATGGCTACAATACAAATGAATAAACGTGTGAAAAAAATTCCGACTAGCACGGGCCTTGTATACGTTGATCCCCGCTTGCTAGGTGTATGTGCTATCAACTAGCGAAACGAGGGCGACAATTGTTATGTTTACATTACCAGTCAAAAATATCCACTTGGAGAAGTGATGAGAGTGTTTGTGATAAAAACTATAAGATTCGGAAAATATTCTCTGTTGTTTCATACATGGCTCGCTTAAAAAGTTTATAATTATAAATACTGTACCGGTCTAACGCTATACGAATATGTTTAAAAAAAGTTGTAAATACCGATGAATAATAGGCTTTTAATTAACTTTATAGTTTTCTAAACCAAATATACTATTGTAATACTAACGGTATTTCAAAAAAAATACAATATTTTGATTGTCTGACGAAATTTTTGATTACGCAAACATCTATATAATATGTATCAATTTTTGAAAAAAATATATTTATAATGCAGATTTTTAAACAATTCATGGATCATTCTTCTTTTATAATATTATAATGATTATAATATTCAATTTGAGTATGTGATTTTAAAGTATATTATATAACCACTTTTTAGTTAAAACAGTAGTACTCAGATTCTACAGTAAGCACTATATTTTTTTCTATGAAAATTACTTATTATTTAGTTTTGTGAAAAATATATGTAGTACATTAAAACTTTTAATATTAAAGATGTATTGAGAAAAGCTTACCAATATTGTTGATTTTGTAATAGTGGAGTTGATATACTTGTCACCCACGTTACGCTAATGGATAACACGTACGCCTAGGAAGCAGGGATTACGGGTTCAAGGCCCATGCTGGATGCAAAAATTTTCAAATGTCCATTTATTTGTATTGTAGCTAGGACACGAACCTGAAACAGTTGAGCTAGTAATTGATAATTATTACTTGTAAAAAACTGTCAAAACAATCTTCACATTTGTGGAGAACTATATGATTCATTTCAGAGTGGATATGGTTAAAAGAAAAGAAGTATAAAGTATATACCACATTAACGCGATTATAAGACGTTTTTTCCAATTTCGGTGTTTCAAAATTCTAAGTGCGTCTTAAAATCATGACGTTTTACAACAATTTTACAGTCACGATGATTTTCAAAAGGAGCGGAGAAAGAAAAGAGGTTGTTTATTTCTTGTCATTTGATGAAGGTACCATAAAAGAAGATATCGAAAGTACATAAATATACTTACTTACTGTATCTGTTATAATAAATTTGTTCAATATTTTTTATTTTTAAATCATTTCTATATAAAAATAAAGGTGCGTTTTATAATTATAAATGTGTTATATTAATAGTTCATACAATTTATAACACGTCGGTAATCCAATTTGTTTAATATGGTACCTACTCTACCTATCTAATAATTATATGCGGCAAGCGGTAACCTCGTGTCCATTCTTTATTATGTGTATTTTTTTCTTCTAAAGCCATATCATACCCCTTAGCCGGAACATATGGATACCACATGATGCCTCTACGAATCCCTGTCACTGGCCAGTTTACTTGTATCCTATAGATATCGACCTACTTAAAATGTCACAAACAATGAATTATTCGAAACAATTAATTAACTATGCGATAACTGGCATATTTTATTATTTTACTCAAGTAAAAAATGAGGCGCGTATTTCCAAAGTGAATTTATTCCACTTAAACAAATTTGTGGAAAATACCAAAAAACTGTTGGCAAAAAATATTGTCGACATTACATATTTTTTGATTGTATCGGTTTATAGCGTAAAACGCGATTTTTAATGGAGATAACAAAAAAAATATGTAATATCGAAACGGTGAATCGTTTTTTGGCAATTTGCCACAAATTTGTTTAAGTGGAATAAATTCACTTTGGAATTACACTCCTCAAATCTAAACGTGTTATTATCGGTTTTTGTTAAAAAAATGAATTTATAAAACTAAATATCTTTCTCTCATTATTGGAATATAATTTAATGTTTAAGTACGAGTATTTTCAACATAGTTTTAGTTTTCTGAAAAATATCTGATCATTAATAGAATAACGTAAATTATTATTCTGCTTATTTGCTGGAGAACATTTTATCAAATACAAATATCAAATTAAGCTACGAAATTTGAAATTTCATTTATTATTTATCTTTAAAAAATATATTTATTGTTTGACAATCTTTCTACTTTAAAAGATAACTATAAAATGGTCGTAGCCAGAGTAGAAAAGATAGTTTATCTATCCAGACGATTGATGGCACTTTATTGAAGTGAAGTGAGTTTCAAATGTCCTCTACGATTGCAAAGCTGATGAGACTTGATAAGAAAAGTGTCCGTGCCACAGGAAATTAAACTCTTGGCCGTTTACATCAGCAGAATTGACTATCTAGCAACTTGTATATAACTAAAACTAAAAATAACTTTATATTTAGATATAGCAAACAATAATATAGAAATTAGAGGATAAAATATCGAATAATTTACAGGACGAAAATAAAATATAGTTTCAGGACAATGTAGAGTATAAAATAAAGATCCAAGTCGCCTTCGTAGGTGAGTGAATAGTGATATCCAACTCACAAGCCGAAGATCACGGGTTCAATGCCCGTGCTGGTTGGATTTTTTTCAAATGTTTATTCATTTGTATTGTAGCCAGGACACAAACCCGAAACGGTTGAGCTAATAATTGACAATTATTTCTCGTAAAAAAAACTGTCAAACACAATCTTCACGTTGTGAAGATCCATATGCTTTGTTTTGGAGTGGATATGATTAAAAGATATTCTGATTGTCAACATTATATAAGTTGTAAAACTGTCATGATTATTGATGATGTACAGTAAGTATATTAGACTGAAAAGCTGACACGTGACCTGTCGGCCAAATAAACAGGCTTTGAACAATCATTTGGATTGTAAAAAGTAAGAAAAACTTCATAATAAGTTTTCATACAAAAGTTAATTAAAAAATTAACGATAAATAATATTAATGTTTTCTTAGACACTTGATATCTCTTCTCTGCTACTATCTTTGTTGACACAATATTTACATACCGTTGTATTGGCAGGGCCTTGGTTGCACATTTTTTTATTAAAGATCAAATGGGGTCCGCGGGCCGTTAGTTTGACATGATTGATGTGTAGTATAAATAAAAAATGTCGATTCCAATTTCAACATTCATAGAATTTTTTATAGTCGTATTATCATCATGGAGTATTTTGTAGATAAAATAAATAAATATTCTTCCGCGGAAAATCAAAATAATTTATTTAAACAAGCAAAAATTAATATATCCTAAAGTTTAATAAGGAGAATAAAGTTTTCCTATAATTATGAAGAAACATTTACGAAACTACCCAAAAAATATCTAGATTTTGACAAGATTGATTAAAGAAATGGTGAGTCTATTAGAGTTAAAAGATTATTATTAATTTAGTGTTTTTAAATGCATTTTTAAATAGTTATAGCGAATAAATATACAATTTTTTCTCAGTAAATAGGTAAACATACTTTATGTAATTACAAAAAATGAACAGAATAATTATATTTATTTATTTATTATTTATATATTTACTGTAATGAAACGTTTATGCCAAATATCAAAGTTATCATTTTATATAATCCTACTTTGAAAAACGAACAATTTATATTTTAATTTTTGAAGTATACTCTTAAGTACAAAAATTTTTAGAAATTAACATCACAAAGTTAAATTATGTTGATTAGTTAAATTATAATTTTTTTTGAAGAATTTTAAATAATATATTAGGTATTACTAATGGCTCTTTGTTCTTATGTGTGTTTTCTTCATCTATTCTATTTTCACACCCATTTTAATCATTGAATTAAATTTTATTTCATAAATATTATCAACATCATTTTTCAGTATCTGCTAGCTCACTTTCAAATATTATGTTGTATCCAGGGTCTCATTTATTGATTACTTATCGTAGTTAAAAAAACCAATATTTTAGTACAAGTTGTCAAACAAGATTTTCACGACCGTTTTTTAGTGCTATTTTTTTTATTTTCTACGTACTGGCTAACCCTAGAAACATTGGTATATATATTTTTAATCCGTACGCATTTTTTTAGATTCGTGCATATACTACAATATAGTCAATAAAGCTGAAATATTTCTTGAATTCACGATAACGATGATGATTAAAAGACAAAATATTTGAACATCAATAATTTATCTTTTTAATAATGTTTTCCACGTTATTAAATATAAATAATTCTAGTTATTTTATTGATTGAGGTCTTATAAAAATGAACCTGTGAGTACTACACATTTTTTGATTTTTTTGATGAATAAGAAAATTAATACGTAGAGTAAAAAATAAATAAATGGCCAGTTTAAATAGAAAAAAAGCTTTTGTAAAGTGGTAAATATAGTTTAAAATGTTTAAGTATAAAATATTAACTGAATTATATATAAATACTGTAAGTACCAATATATATAACATAAAAATTATTATGATAAACAGTTTATGTTAAAAGAATGCCAATTAATTTCAGATATAAAATCGTGTTCATAGAATTTAATGCTGATAAAACAATTTAAATCTAAAACTTTATAATAAAATGAATCAATTTGCTTTTTAAGTGGAATAAAATATCTGTTTAAGTTATTAGAGAACTCAAACTTTAAATACAGTAGAAAGGAATGAAATATGTACGAGTACCAAACTGTTGGCAGTTGTGATTGTTAAATAACTCGTATTATTTATGTAAAGAACAATGCAGGAAATTTACGATAGTATTGATTACCACGTGAAGAAATTTTGAATTCAATCAAATTGGAAACAACGTTTATAATACTGTTTATTCGACTGTTAAGTAATGTATGACGTGTAATTTATTTTTGCTTGTAAAATAGCATACATACTTTTAATATAATTGAAAATATTATCTTACTTAACATTTTTCTTTCATTATGAGTATAAAGATTTATATTATCATTTTGCCTGTTCACGTCTAGATAGCTGGCTAACTTTTTTAGGTTCTTTTGTATCTTTCTGCTAACCCACAATTCCACCATGTATCTTACAAATGATATTCAATGACTTTAAAAGAACGTATGATTACATAAGTTCATGATTTAAACACGTCCGATGCCTCATGTTTACTTTAAAAATTACATAGAAGATGCAGTAAATCCTTGAAATATCTTGTTCTAGCTCTCAAATCTCAATATTGAAGGCTTCTATTTTGATTCGTATTCTATTCAGGCATTAAAAAAAATACATTTTGTCAAACATGGTTTCTTGTTTAATATTTCGTGTGAAATTGATGGTATATATATATATTACTAATTATCACCCATGTAGCAAGCTCTTTTTGCTAAGTTACATCTCTTGTGATTAAATAAATAGAGTTTTAAGACAACTACAATCTTTATGTTTATTTGTTGCCTATTGAAAAGTAATGAGAATAGAAACGAATAGAAATTTGTATTTTTTGCATTCATTTTTAAGATGATTTAAAAGAAATTCCCGTACAGCCTATTTATAAGTTTTTAAACACCTTAAACTGAAGATTAAAATAATGTTTAAAAAATTAAATCTCATTTTTGAGATTCATATTATATCAATAGTATGAAAGAAAATACCTAATGAATCAAAAAGTC
>JAPMAE010000095.1:11883-23092 GCA_036584705.1 Rhyacophila sp. 25_7 | reverse complement strand
TTTAATTTAATTTTAAACAGTTGTTAATTTTTAGCTTAATCAATTAGGGTCTATATTGTGACAATAAATACAAATGTTTTTTTTTTTTTCAGAAATATGACTAGCTGTGGGATTGTATTCATAATTGTTGGATAATAGCTATATAAAAATATGCCAACTATATGATCATTAAATTTAAAAAAAAATGTATGTAAGTAATAATTAAATTAAATTAAAAGACTCGGTTATCAGTGAACTATAACAATGGTACGCGGAAAAGTTCTGATGGTACGCAAAAGGCAGTTGGTAATAGACTAAATACCTAAGTAACGGAAATTGTTAACCTTATTTAACGTTGTTTTTTTTAAAATTATTTGATTTTGTATTATTTGGTTTTATTTATAAAAAAATGGTATTTTTATTTGTTTCATTTACTCGTATATTCTTCTTTATTCAATGTAATGGAAGGGAAAGTATCAACTGGTTCAAATTAATAAAAATTTGATACTTAAGCATCTATGGGTTGTCAAATATTGTACTAACATACAGCCAGAACAATGTAAACTCAATTCCACGTATGACTCGAAGATATTCCCAAGCACCACTAATTTCATTCCATTTTTAAATATGATTTATATATATATATATCAGTGGTGTCTCGTAGATGCAACGCACACCGTATAATATTTAAAGTCAAAAGTTTATTTTTACATCGTATCGTATTAAAATACTGTGTTAATTTACTTCGAACTGATTAATTCTGCATGTGATGTGATTAAAGTGCTTCGAAAATATACAATCAACACAAAATCATCGAGTGCAAATACTGTTGGCGCAACGATTGTCTTTGCTTATAGTGTAGGCATCCCGCACTACACATACTTAGTCCGTTCTTTACAATCACGTAGTAATAAAACGTTAACGACGCATGCGGCTATAAGCAATAAAATACTCGTATATATTATTTATCCATCAAATATACGTTATATAACAATAGTATTGTATATATTTAATAAAATTCAAAATTTAAATCTAGATTAATTAAAAAACTTTGACTCAATTGCGCAACCATAATTAATAACTCAATTTCTGAACAGGTTACCTTTTTTATCTTTATTGATGGTTTTTTAACCATGGTCAGCTGCTGCAATTTGATATTTTTACAGCCATGGTCAAATATCATTCAATTTCATTTATGTACATGACTTTTTTGAAAGCAGCATAAAGCAAAAGAATTTTTGTAAAATTAGCGTTGTTTTTAAAAATATATACCTTGTTTCAAAAGTCACAGCCCGTTAGTGTTAAATATATATCGGCTATAAATGTGTATTTAAAAAAACGATTATACATAATGTCTCAACAAAATAGTTGCTTTCTTCATTAAACGAGTGGGTTGTTTATTTGAAATTATTTCCTACGTGTTTCTGTTAGTCTATTGGAAAGCAATCTCTCGATAATCTTCAGTCGCGGATTGGCGAGTGGATAAAGGTGGAGCGTACATCCCGATGGCAATAAACACGATAAGAATGTCGCAGAGAAACAATAAAACTCTCAATAAAATAAAGCCGTTGGACGTTTTTGTGGGGCTACCTACGACTAGTCCGCTACTTGCGACAAAGTTGAAGATATTTTGTTGTCGTATGTATAAAATACACGCACTATGACATAATATAATATAAGATGATTGGAAAACATGTGATATTTTAGTAGGAATAAATTAATTGTTTGCAGTTCATTCAAACGAAACTTAAACTTTTCTGTATAGATGAGACTGATGATATTCTAGAACAGGCGTCGGTAACCTTTTTTTGCTACGCAGTTTGCAGTATTTATGACTTAAAAGTAAACGTTTAAAAATCAGCTTTGAATCAAAACATTTAGGCTTTCGTAATACGTAAGTACTCTTTCAATTATTTAGTCAATACAATTTCGTTCCGGAATATATTTTTATGTAAAAATATAATTTCCATTATGTAAAGTGTAGTTAAAAATACATTTTAACCTTAAAATGATATATTTAGAATTGTGTGGTAATATATACAAATAAATCATGTGTTCATACCTACGATTAAGAGCTTAAAAGTTTAAAATTGATGATAAATTTCAACAAATGTTTCAAACAAACTGAAGAATAACTTTATTTTAAGTTTTGGCTAGCAAGTTTTTTTTAAACTAATCTGTATGTGATGAGTGAGTATATTTAAATGTTAAAATATTTTTAAAGAATATATTGTAAGATACAATATTAAATATCATCACATGGCAATATTTCAATTATGTATCTGTTAGTACTATTTTCATTTGGACAAACAATTTTGTCAATATTTACCGAAATACCAAATCATTCTCTGCACGAACTGTATATTTGAAAAAGTTTGATAAACCTCAATGAATATTGTAATCGTAAAAGGAACGATATCAAATTGAACTCTGTAATATGTTTATTTATCCTAGATATTTAATTTAAGGATTACAAACAGAAAAAATAAGGTTATAAAAACAGACAAAATACTCATATCTCCAAGCATTTGTTTTGTATACTTTATTTTCATATAAAAATGAAGATTTTATAAATTTTCCTAAATCGTAAAATGATTGTTGTACTGACGTATTTCACGCAATAATGAGAAATGTTTGGTTAAAATAGATGAAGGGGAAGATTTAATACATATCCCATTAAAAGAACTAATAATAATTAAAATATAATAGTTGTTTGCATGAAGAATATAAAAACACACAGGACACCTGGATAATAAAAATTGCCACCCGAGGACAATTGTTGAATTGTTGAGGCATTGGAGACAAATACAGGAGATCGGGACAACGTCTATAACTATAAATACCCACATTATACCTACAATTCCGTAAATTATACCAGTTGCAATCACTGTATCAACATCTCTCTGTTAATTATAACCTGTATTATAATTAAAATCAATGTACTTGTATTTTCAATATAGTTGTGCGATATACTCTTTCCTGCAAACCATCTTCCAATTAATCTTTATAAGATAATTACTTTAAATTACACAAGAAATCATTCCACTGTCGATTTTTTGAAGATATAACATCTAATTTATCAACATAAAAGTTATCGCATTATTCAATCTGATTCGGAGAATCAAATAGTTAAGTATTAAACCTCTTAATATCTTAATATTTCAACACTTGGACACCAATATATTGCGCAAACATATCGAGGATCAAAAAAGTAGGTAGATATAAGATAAAAACTTTTATGTAGTATGTTATATATGATTTCCTACAATAATGCATACAAATATATATTTCAATAATAATATAGCAAAGAGAAAGCGTATGGATTAATGCACGAGCTAAATATAAAGGCAATAGTCGTATGAATAGGTTAACCGTATTTGTTCCGCAAATATACCTATTATAAAGTTCAGTTGCAAATTCCAATCCTATATGGTCACAGAAACCATTATCTCGGTTGGGATTTGAGTCTGGGCGAATCGGTCGCTTCATTCCCGCTGCTAATTGGCTCGTCTAAACACCATAGAGAGAAATGCGACTGCAAAATTTATCATTATGGGAATTATAACCATACATAGATATAAAAACATGCACACCATTGCACACAGTCGCGTGCACAATACATTTTCAAAACAATCAATGCAAATATCGGCATAATAATACTTATTATTTGACTGTTCATGCATGCAGATTCTAAAATATATAAATTTAATTTTATAGAATACAATGACGTAGGAAACGAATTATCATTATGTTACTGTGAAAACTCATTGCCCACTGTTTTCCCGCCGCAAATGTTTAATGAGGGATGAGATAACTTGTTGTCAATATTATATTTGAAATAAAATATAAAACTTATTCTTAAATAAATGTTAGGTTATGAAAGCTTTATAAAGTATTGTTTTATCAGTGTCACGCGGGTGGAAATAAAAACTCGATTCAATTCAAATACTTATTTAAGTAACAAAGTTAAACTATTACAAAAATATTTTAACCAAAGAAACAGTATTACTCAATAAAATTGATTCCAAATCTCTCTGTTAAGGCTAGTGGATAGTGCGTTTGCATAGCAAGAGTGAGTTATTGCTTCAAGTCCCGTAGCTGGTCAATGTTTTTTGAAATATCTATATTTATAGTTAGTATATGAACTCAAAGTGATTGAGATAGTAATAAAGAACTATTACTCGTAAAAAAACAATTGTTTAGAATATTTTTTTACTGTGAAGTTTCCACATGCTTCATCTTAGAGCGTATATGGAATAAAATAATAAAAGATTTCATTCTAATCCAAAATAGAAAATGTTAATACTAATATAGCAAACAAAAGACGTAATTGTATTTAAGCTTATGAATACGCGAATATAAGTATATACAACATTTTAAGTTTAGCAAATACATATTTTTTCTTTGATAAGTCAGTGCATAATCCATATAACTAGCAATTAAATAGTTGCGGGCTTGAATCTTGGCAATAAACAAAAAAATAAATGTCTATTCGTTCAAAAATGTTTAGGGTAATAATTGACAACTATTATTGTATACAATTTCACACTATGAATATATCATTTGCTCCATTTTGCAGCAAACATAGAATTAAAAAATATATGTATTAATATTAATACACATATAATTAATTTTTAAATTTAAGAAAAAATACTGTAAAATTCCTTAATAAAAAAAATAAAACGTTCATGTTAAATAGATAAGATTTCTACTTCATTTATATTTTTAAAAATTTATACATTATTTGAGTACACCATATTAGAGTTTTCAATATTATTTATCAATAAGGAAAACATTACATACAAATATTTATAAAGATTATTTAAATATTTTACATGATTAAAAGTTATTTTTAATAACAATAACAAAACATTTACGAGTATGTACTGTTCAGTTATTGTTGTATGTGTAATAACAATATACTTTTTTATGCTATCAAAATGCACAAATGGAGAAAATTGTATCCAATAAAATATTCTTTAAAACAATATATATTATATATGAATTTATTAATAAAAATATTTTTATATGATACTTTTTGGTTATATAAGCCAATACATGATTGTCCACCATTATTCAAAATAAGCCACCAGTATGGTGTTGTAAGCAGAATAATCGAAATGAATCATTTTCATAAATAGCCTCTACGAAAAAGCTTATATTAAAAGAAATCTATTTAAAAGGCAGACTTAAAGTTTTTCAAGATTTTCTTTGAAGTTTTAGGTAATTCAGTTGATAGTTATTTGATTATCTGTGAGTGACAGGTTTGGTCCTGTAAATAAAAATATTTCAAATGTTTTTTTTTAATATCTATTGGTAGCCAGGACATTAAAAAAACAGTGTATTATTTGTAAAAAAGGGCAGAGAAAGTTTAAATTTAATTAACTTAGTTTTTATTAAGAATGTCACAATTTGATTGATTTAATTACTTTTTATAAAAATCAATCACTCTATAGCAGTGTTTCTCAAAATTTTTGCTCGCGACCCCCTTTGTACTTAAAAAAAAATAAAAGACCCCCCCGAAGAATCGGTATTCGTAGAAAAAAATTCCGTAGTGGGGTGAGGGGGGGGGGTGAATTTAAATTCAGAAGGAGTTAATTTTTATTGTTTAATTGCATTGAAACACTTATTACTTTGATTAATAGTAGATTTATTTTTAGTATAAAAAACATGAATAACTTATCTGTGGTACGTCTTTGAAGAAAATAACTTAAGTATATGTTTCGACATTAACTTAACCAACTAATTAGGTTCATTAAACAATTTAAAATTAAATTTAATGTGATGGATGAGTTTGATTATTTTGGCACAATAAATTAAACGTCGGTTTAATATCGGTCAGTGCAGGTCTTATAGCGATTTCTATGTTGCTGTCTACGACCCCCACATTAAGAATCACTGTTATATAGAATTTAAAAAGTTCTTCTTAAATAAAAAAAAATATGTTTTGCGATTATTTTGTGTATATGAACGATAAAAGATGAAGTGCGATGGTGATACGAGTATACTCTGGTGAAACATGTTTTTTTGCATTGGTAAGTCTATATTATTATAATAGAATGTAACAGTACTCAGTTGAAATGATGTTGCAATAGTAAGTGTGCTTTATGCATGTGTAAGCTTTGAATGTTACGAAAATCTTCATATATGAATGGAAAAGTTTTATGAAACCGATTACTGGTTCAGCTTTCTCTGCCAATTACTATTATCTTCCACTGTGGTCGACCGTAGTCTTCCACATAATACACACTCTCGTCTAAGTTGCAAGAAGTACTTGTAATACAGAGCCGTGCATAATATAAAAATAGTTTTTATTATATCGTCGATATAATGGCAGAAAATATTAAGTCAAAAAAAGGTGTTTTGAAAAAAATGGTTTTTAAAGTTTGAGTTTCATACATACATTTAACTATAACTGGGACTATAAGTTTTGTTGACTTTTTTTCCAGAATTATAATATACCTAAAAACACTTAATTTGATCAACCAAATAATTCTTAGTCGGTTGAATATATTTTGTCAGTAATAAATTATCTAATATCGACTAAATAGGCAGTGACATTTTAATAATACAGAAAAAAGTACAAACAATATTGGCAAGCTTGTTTAACCAAATGATAGAGCGTGCAAAAATCTACCAAACTGCATTATTAGGTCAAATATGTAATTTTTCGACTTAATGCCTTTTGTCAGTATCGTGATGATATGCACATTATATAGAATAGTGTTGCAATCTTCAATTTATGAGCGTATAAGTCCACATATATTGTCGTAAAACGGTGATAAAAAGGTAACATTAAATAATATTTATTTTTAGAAAATATGTGCGAACATATTAAAAAAATCTTTTTTTTTAAATACTGAACTTTTTAAAAGATTTTATAGCAACACAATCTTTTATAAGTAATTCATAGTGCAATCGTTAGGCTAGTGGATAACGTATACGCCTAGTAAGCGGGGATCACAGGTTCAAGGCTCGTGCTGGTTGTAAACTTTTTCAAATACTTATTTTTTGTATTGTAGCCAGGACATGAACCCAAAACGATTGAGCTAATAATTATCAAGTATTACTCGAAAAAAACTATTTAAAAAATCTTTACACTATGAAGATTCCAAATGCTCCATCCAATGATTCCATATATTCCAGCTTCAGTCTTATTTTTATACTCATACTTAATTTATTAAATAAATACTTCTCATAGGCGAGTGTACAGCGCATCCGATTCATAAGCCGAGGATTTAGGGGTTGAATTCCGTAGCTGGCAAAATTTGTATACGTTTTTTGTGTGTATTTGAAACCGGGACATGAATTAAATGGGTTAAACAATGGGTTTTTTTACAAGTCAGTTATTACTGACTTGTAAAAAAATCTGTCAAAACCAATTTTAACATTGCGAATATCCATATGCTTTGTTTTGGAGAGAATATGGTTAATAATACATACTCTAAAGATTTGGCAGTTAAAGTTATTGTGTATTTTATATAAATCTTTTGATATATAATAAAAGCTAAAATACAAGTACGAGTAAAATAATGCTTTAATTAAAAAAATATAGAAAAAATAATTCATCAGAAAAATAATAATACGTTACTTATTGTGAGTGAGACCACGAGTATGTTTGTTGTCTAAAGAACGCTACTGAATATAGGTGACCAAAGCTTATCCCAAAGTCTATATCGTTAGATTGTTATTGTCTTAGGATAACATTATGGTTATAGTTGTTTCTAAACAATACTATGTCTGATATAGAAATCAAATCGCGTGGTCACAATGTGGATATCAAGATAATACACAGATTAGGCGGGCTTTCAAACTAAAATCAGGGATCAAATTTGATACCCATTCGTAAATACGCACAGAGATTTAAATCAAATATATGATACATAGAACTCACCGAATTAAATTTTCCAATGAATATTTGTTCAGCTAAGTAAATGTTAAAAACATTATTGAAAAAATTGGAGTTGATGTAAAGGGAATGAAAGAATTTCGATTTCCTTGGAATGTATTACAAGATGGAGAACTTAAAATTTTCATGTTGTTAAAAGGATAAATCAAATAAAATATTGGATTACTTTTATCAAAGATATTTAATTTAATGGCACTACGAAAGATATTTTTTCTAATATCAAGTAAAAGGTAAATGTAAAAAGAATAAAACTTTGTAGAAAATAAATGTCTCAAGAGTTAAATTCTCGATTTTTTAAATAGTTTCATTTATATTACAATTGAAATATGTATATTTTAACTAAATTAAAATATATTGAATATTCTACGTTACTAAAATTATAAATTGATATTTGCGATTTGTTTAAAAGAAAAATACTAACTACGAAAAAATGTTTGCAATTCAATATCGCATAGTGACATTAAAAAAAAATACATGTGTAATATGATTACCGTGATAATATACTCGTACGACTTTCGTTTCGAGGTTCATGTTGGAAAATTAATCAATTTCTTGATATACAAGTTTGTATGAAGCATTAAGTTGTTTTCTAATTTTTTAAATTGATAAACCGGCAAGAAGCGTATTATTTTTAAAGCCTTCAATATGAAATTTTACATAAAAACTTGTATGCGTCTTTTTGCGTTTGGAATTTGAAATTTGGAAAATTATGAAAAGAAGAGCCATTCAAAAAGAAATGAATTTATTTTTTCTGTATTTTTTGAGAGAGACAGAATTCGTGATTTATTCAATATATTCACATTTTTTATTAGAATCTCTTCATTTTATACATATTATAGGTACAATTGGAAAAGTATTAGTTTAATTCAGTCATAAGATGAAAGTATAATATATTAACAAAATTTAATAAAAGCAACAAATAAATAAATAATGAGGTAAAAATTACAAATTAAAAAGTGAAAACATAAATCTATTTATTTATGTTTGAGGAAGTCTACTGATTAATCTTAACAGATTCCATTGTTCAAAATGAATCTAAATAACAGAATTCACTTAAACTCAAACTCACTTAAGTGAAAGATGTCGATAGCTGAGATAATTGTATTGATCACAGTCACTACTTGCTCCATGTTCTCGATCTCTCAGGTAGTTAACAGGTACATAAATATTAATATGCAGCAGAGAAATAGAAATACGTGTTGTAAATATGTACACTGTACTAAAATTGATAATTTGTTTACTATTATGCGAAATAAATGCTAAATTTGAATATATTTTCCACAAAATGTAAAAATCTTAAATAAAAACAATATTTAAAACGCGTGCATTTATATACGAGTATACATGTAAGTACTTATTAAATACTTCATGTTTGAAATATTTTTGAAAATATCATTCATGTAGCAAAAAGTTTTGTTCTGCAAACTTATTTTACGACTCGTAGATTTGTTTCTGAAAGCAATTTAGTTATTTTAGATTTTATTTAAATATACAGCCTTGAGGCTCAATACTAAAAGATAAATGTTGAAACGATTAATTGCTGACAAATGCGGCTTACTTTTGCTTTAATTGAAAAAAACTAAGATAAACAAAATATTTATTTATTGATATCCTGATCACATATTTTTTTTATGTGACCAGTATGTGTGTTTATGCTTGAAACAATGATATGTTTTTAATACTTATTTCCACTAAATTTACATACATTAAAAATCAAAAGCACTTTTGTTTGTTACAGTATTTTCAACTAATAAAATTTTCATACTGTCAGGACTTAATTAAAAATGTCGTAACTTATAAATTTGTTCTAAATTTAAAAATAAAATTTTGTAGAAAATAGTGTAAAAAGAGTGTGTTTGTTTTAATATATTGAATCTCCATAAAAAAATAACCATATATTTACATAAAACTTTATGTTTTAAGACACGCAAATGTAGAAAATTCTAGAATCAGAAATAATTTTGATTCAATTTGGTAAATTTTGGGTGTTAGACTGCCATACATTCAGCAACAAAACTATTGTATTTATTTATACTGTATTTGACAATGGAGTCTATGGCTACAATATAGATATCTATTATCTGTAGTGGGTTAGTGAAAAGCATGCATTACAAATATATTATGAGTTCCACACCAAACAAAAAATATATGTTTTCGTGTATATTTGTTACTAGGGTATTAACTTCATAAGTTTAATAAATAATTAACAAATATCACCCAGAAAATTTGTTAAAAAAGTTTGCAAATTGAAATATTCTTATTTTTGGTGAAGGTAATGAAATAATTATATAAATAAATAGTATGTATTTTTAAATTGTATTTATGCTTCTCTACTATGCAGTAATATTGATTTAAGTATTTTAGAATAATAATTATATAAAATTTAAGAAAAAAGTTCGTAAGTATTTCATCAGTCATAAAAACAAAAAAAAATTCTAGTTATTTTCATTAAATATATCTTTACTTTTGGCAGTAAGTTTTGTATATATTCTTCTTTTTATGCGAAAATGGTCTTGATAGTTTTTACGAGTAATAATTATCAATTATCAGCTCAACAGTATCGGGTTTGCTTCCTCGCTACAATACAAATGAATACACAATTGAAGATTTTTGCAACCAGCACGGGCCTTGAACCCATGACCCTCGCTTGCTAGGCGTACGCGCCTTCCACTAGCCTAACGGGGGCCACAGTTGTATGCACTAATGAATGAATAATACAAGATTAAATAGTAAAAACAAACTAATTTACTACAAAAATTATTTCGATCAGGGGTCTCCAAACTTTTTAGTCTAGGGGCCACACTGACTCCTCCACTAAGTTCTAAAAGTCAAGACTTAGCTAGTTCATCATACCGACATACTGTAGCTTTGACTTATGGGTCGGATACCAGGCATGTTTGGCCCGTGAGCCGTAATTTGGACACCTCTGATTTTGAGCATTACCAATCGTACTAACACATTGTTCGAATTGAAATATTTGTACTTCGTAAAATGCAGGGTTTCTTAAACTTATATAGTCCGAGAACCCCTTCTTGAACAACATTATTTTTGCGGACCCTATCAAGCCCTAGGTAATTTACGTCGTTTTTGAGACTTATTTTCTGGATCAATAATCTTATAGGCACTTCGTTGTAATAAATATTGGTAAAAATGTATCGCTGGTTATTTTCAATAAATGGTCTTGCGCATTTATAAAGATGAATATTATTATTAGGATATAGAATAAAAAACATAAAATGAATGAAAATGAATTTAAAAAGTTACAAATCATAACACATTAAACTCATACAAACATTACTTGGTCAAATATTCGTCAAAATA
>JAPMAE010000094.1:10378-20911 GCA_036584705.1 Rhyacophila sp. 25_7 | reverse complement strand
CACAATGTGGAGTTTATTTTGACACCTTTTTTTACGAGTTATAATTGTCAATTATTAGCTCAGCGGTTTCGGGGTTGTGTCCTGGCTACAATACATATGAATAAACATTTGAAAAATTTTGCAACCGGCACGGGGCTTGAACTCGTGATAATCGCTTACTAAGCGTGTGCGCTGTCCACTAGTCTGACGAGGGCGACATTTCATACTAGATACAATTTTTAATCAAAATATTCAGATATTGAGATATTATTATAAATAAAAAAAATTGTAGTATTTTTTATATATAATATTTATTATTAGTGAAAAAACTGACGGACGGATTTTTATCAATTATGTACCTATTGTTTTTTATCAATTATGTACCTATTGTTTTTTATCATTTTTGTTCAATATATATATATATATAAATTGAATAGTTATCTAGTGTTGTTTTCTTTTTAATTGTATACATAAAGAAACTTATTAGGCGAGAGCCGCTATCCAGTAGCCCAACGAGGGCGACGAGGAAAAAATTGTACAGTCTTGTCAGTTAATATTTTTGTTTAAAAATTCATATCGCTTGGAGATGAAACATATGAGATGTTCATAGTATGTAGATTTTTTTTAACAATTACTCTTAACGAGAAGTATTTTTTATTATTAGCTCGAACATTTCATCATATCCTAGCTACGATATAGATATACAAACATTTGAAAAAAAATACGACCAGCTACGGGATTTGAACTGGCGTACACGTTATCTACTAACCTAATGACGATGATTTTTGATAATTATGGTAATTATCACATAACTTTGTTTGTTACGATTGAAAAGTGCTAACAAGTATTCATTGCGTGCGCAGTTCTTAAACTAATATCCCGTAATGACTGAAAGTTATAGAACAACTCACGTATTTGAACTATTTCGTATGTTAACTATAAGCATGGTATTATACAACTAAATCTAAGTAACATGTTTATACATGTGAGTTATTTATATATACAATACCAATAAATTGTTGTACATACGTGAAAAGATAAAACTGAAACATCCAATGTAGGTTTTTTCAAAACCTTATGTATAGTATTTCAGTTTCACAAAAGGCTTCAAATATTTTTATTTATTGTGTTTATAGTATCATATTTTTAGGATTTTGTGAATACTAAAGAAATTATTTATTTTCAAACCGAATAGTGAAATTGAATTGAAAAGGCTGTATCAAAGGGGAGGAACCTACGACCGTAAGGTGGCATGCAACCTTTTTGGCCTTTTTAAAGCATTTCGCAATTCGTATTTTGACCAAATCTATACCCTATAATGTATTTAATTAGACAGCGTATATTAAAAATACGATACTTTTTTGTGACAGATATACGGCTCGCAAAAATTATTATTTAAATTTTCACTTGTCTAGAAAATCTTTTTCTCATATTATATTGAATGTGACGTTTAAATTTAAATTTCACGACGGAAAGCCATTATATTAAAACATAATTTTTTTAATATTTGTATCCACAAATATTTTTATATATTAAGACCAGTTTTGTCTGGTATAATATTTTCAACATAACTTTAAATGACTTAGTTAAAAATATTGTAAGAGATGAAATCGATATTTAAATTATAAATATTAGTATTACAAATTACATATTGGTGCTAAGTCGACTGACTGCACAACCTCCCTCCTTCTAATTCTCTCCCAGTTATTTACACTAAACAAATGTTCGCATATTTTGTAAGGAGCCGATGCTCTTTTAAATCTGGGATGACCGACGAGTTGGGTGGCTACTGGAATTCCTTCAAACACTTTTTTGAGAGTTCTAGATAAATTGCACCATGCAACATGACCCGCCCATCTGAGTATCTTTGCTTTCAAGATTCATCATTCACTATCTTGAGGCTATGTTGCTCGCGGACCTTAGCATTAATATGGAGGCAAAATCTTTGAATTTGTTTGACTGGTTCAATGGTATTCTTCGTAGTGTCGTCGATCACGAGCTTGGGTAGCCAGGCTGACGAGTCTTCAGCACTATGGGGTACATAGGGCACCTCATGCCACCAAGGACTGAATAACGAGCCAAACTGCTACTTATTATCATTCTATCTTCTATTAAATTCATTCATTAGCACACTATGCATAGTGATATCATTCTCTGTGACTACGCTACGGGCAGGCTTAAAATGAAAATGTGGAAAAAAAAAATGCTTTTATGAAGGATCAGGCAGGCGCGTAATCATGATTGTGAGTACTGTCGGGTCAGTGATGGGTCTTTAAAAACCTATTCTTTGTAGTATTTTTTTTCGAATAGTTGCATGGTTTTTTTTTGTTTCTCCCTCAGGCTCCAAGTTTATCATCCATATAAAACTATATGTTATATGAAAAAATAAGGTGTGCGGTGTAAAGAGTTGGTAACTCACGCTTCGGTAGAATTACATTTTATTCGATTTTAGGCTATTCTATTAACCATTTTACACTTTTTCATTAATTTTTTTTTTTGAAAAACCATAGGTGCCTAAAAATAATCTTGGTAACCCCCAACATAATTTTACAGTATATTTTTAAATATATAAGAAACTTTTAACTGCGATTATTATGAACTGTCTCATTGTGTTACCAACTTTTTACATCACACCTCTCAAATTATAAATATACATATGAAAATAATTGTGTTATTATTTTAAGAAAATGATCTTTTTGATCATAAATGAATATATACAGCCTTCCAATACGGAAAAGTTACGAATTATCATATAAATATATCAAATTACTGCGCGTTTGAGGAGCAAGTAATGCACGTATGTATTTCTGAAATTACTGTTTGTAGGACGAGATACTTTTTTCATAAAATTTTTAATAAAATACGTGTTGATATTAAACTATATTCCTTAAATGTCTCTTTTATTTTTCAATTATTGAAATTCTCCGCAATAACAACGTGACACAAAGAAAGTAAAAACATGTATAAGAAAGATGAAAAAAAAAAGAAAATTGCTTTTTTTTCAATTACAATGCATTATTATTTTTGCAAAAGGCTAAAAAATATATTTTGATTCAAAATTAAAACTCGTGCAAAGACCCACGTAATATTAAAACGTATTTTAATGTTCATCTCAAAATCCACCCTATTTCCGACATTGATACTTAATTTGTTGAGTTTTTAAAAAACGATATTATAAGAGCGTTTTATATATATATTTATTAAAAAAATATATTTTTCTATAAATAAAAATGACTTGACAAGTTACACAAAATAAAATTAACTCTTTTTTATTTACTATGAATTAAAAATCTATTGAAAGTTTAGTATTATTTCAAAATATGAAATGGTGAAAAATAATGCTGATTTTTATTTGTTATCAAATTTAAATGCTAACTATTTGCGCTTTAAAATGAAACATGTAAACATGGCATTATTAAGAGTATTTTGATATATTTTACGAATAAAAATTATCAATTATTAACCTAAATAATAAAACAGTATGGATTTGAACCCATATTTGATGAAAATGTGTAGTTTTTACCACCTCTGTTATTTAAGCCAACTAACCGACGGTTTGACAATCGGATTTGCCGTTCCTAATGTCATTTATTAAACCAACATGCATTTTTTATTTTTAAGAGCCTAATTTTACTACAATAGTAAAAATAGTTTAATAATACTTAAAATTGCCTAGTTTGAAATCAAAAAACAAAATATTTTTGGAGTAGTTTGGCAATATA
This sequence comes from Rhyacophila sp. 25_7, assembly GCA_036584705.1. Classification (NCBI taxonomy): domain Eukaryota; kingdom Metazoa; phylum Arthropoda; class Insecta; order Trichoptera; family Rhyacophilidae; genus Rhyacophila; species Rhyacophila sp. 25_7. The sequence goes on along the minus strand of JAPMAE010000094.1, from coordinate 17,210 downwards.
ACGTACGTGGAAATATGATGCAATGCAATCCACTCGATTGTAAATAATAATCACTCGATAATCGTTCTTACACTATGTTTCCATTAATGTAAAAGAACCTCTTCAAAATCGAGTACCTTGCGATTACTTTGTGGATATTCCATTAGTGACTAATCACAGATACTTAGTGGTATAAAAGAGTTTAAAGTACCAGGGAAAGCAATCTAGCATTGTTTGTCTGAAGTATGTCACGTAATGCCTGGTTACAACAGTAACGACCGTGATTCAATAAACAACATACACATCCTTCGATGTATCGAAACCATTTAATACAGAATTGAACTATAAAGGAATTTTAAAAAAATCTACAAAATCATTGTATTGAAAAAAATTATATTTGAAATATTTTTAACCAGTTATGTGCCGAGCTTTTAAGCCTATATTATATACGTATAATCTCTATGTTACTACTTACTACTACATTATTTTGTTAATATTGAAGATTTTGAAAGATTTTTTTTCATCTCTGTAAACACCATACACACGTACATATATTACATATGGAAAAATAAATATCAATATTCTTGTTAAATATTAAGACAAACCACTAGTTTCCAATGAAGTCGATACTTCCTACCAATGAACGTTGAAGAGATGTAAAGGGGAATTTTTGGCCTACAATAAATTTAGGGGACGTTGAGGAACAATTTCCAGCCCCCCGGGCAATACTTGCAAGAAATGTGTTACATTATAGATTTAAAACATGGAAGTCGGTGTGTTCCTTACTGGAAATGATGCGGTAGGCCAAAAAAGGTTAGGAACTTATGTCTTAAACTATTTAGAACTCAGTTTTCTTTCATATAATATAATTCATATATTAAAGTGAAAACAGTATTACGATAATAAACAATAGAGTATTTTTTTCTATTATTTTCGTTTGTTTGTTTATGGTGAAATTATTTAATTTAAAAGAATGATTTATAAACTTATTTATTTACTTAAGTAAATGCATGTTATTTCATACAACAAATACATGTGGGGTTTAATTCACTCATGATGCCAAATGTTTTAAAAATATTTTTTTGCTGATGATAGTAATTAAAAATGTGGGGTTTTAAATTGTATTTGAAAAAAATAATTATAGACGTCATTTAGTACAGAACAATACACTGAAATTGTACAATACTATAAAACCTAGTTTCACTACATACAAAATATTGAACAAAAATATTGTCGGCATACTGGCGGAAGGCATTAAGTTAAAAAAAAGATGTTTTAAAAAAAAAATATTTTTAAACTTTGAATATCTTATATAAACTTAACGATAATATATTGTAGTAACTGAGACTAAAGGTTTTATTGACGTTTTTTTTTCAATATAAAATATTTTTAAAAAACCTAGGAAGTGTAAAATGGTTAATAAATAGGCTAAAAATCGAATAGAATGTAATTCTACCGAAGCGTAGGTTACCAAATTTCTACAACACACCCTTCAAATCACAAATGATTGTAGATATATATATAATCCATATGTTTCATTTTAAGTGATTATAGTAAAATATATAATTGATGACAAACATGAGAAATAATTTATGAATTTAGAAATCTCTATACGGATAAGTGGCTCCACAAAAAATATTGTGTAAATGAAAGCTATATAAACAAACTTATAGAAAACCTTGAAAATATAATATAGTATAAGTTTAATATTATCAAATACTATAAATATTTATGTCACTGAAATTTACTATTCTGTCTATGTTAATGATATATAGAACGTATCCATATGCTGTATGAGCATGTTGCTTTCTCGATATTTTTTATCTTTAGAATGTGTCAATAAAATGATATTTCAGCATTTGATTCGTTGCAGATTGACTCATAGTCTCTTATACAAATAGTTGACATCTAATGTATAGTAAATTAATAAAAAATATAGACAAAATTGAAGTAAACTCGAATAAATGAAAACCGTATTAAAAGAGGGATTAATACTACGATAATAACTTTTCTTATCTGACAAATTTAGTCTAGAATAATAAGGATTTCATTTCCTTGGTAAGTTTTTTTAATAAAACATTTTTCGGAGCATGTAGCTGTTAAGTAATCGCCTAAATAAATTTAATTAAAAATACTCTAGAAAATATTTTCTCCTCTGTACATCTTATTTTTGACGAAACCCACGCAGTCTTCAGGGTCACAGAGTCCTATAACAGCGACAGTTTAGCACTGTACACAATAAGCTTTATATGAAGAAAAAAACATTCTGAGATAAGTGCCAGAAATCTGTTTGAGTGGTACAAGTGTCTTGGGAGAAAAATTGTTAAAAGAAACTTTCTTGTTAAGCAGGCTGCCTAGGGCTTTGTTTAGAATTCCATACTTTTAAAGCGATAAATAACCTTTGGAGCATTCGTTTGTATTTTTCCGTATATGTACTATTAAACAAAAATTTGTATTACAAATTTTTCAAATAAATTTGTAACATCAATATATACGAAGCAAGTTCAAAACTGTTCAGAAGAAGAAAAATCTACTAATTACCAATTTTATTAACTTTTTCTATACCAAACATAATGCCACAACCCGGCATGCTGTGAATTTGGAAGCAAAAACAGAACTTCATAAAATTTCTTTTAAAAACATATTGAACGTTTTTTGTCATGCCTTAAAATCATGCAAAATATTCAAATTTGTCTAGCAATCTACGTTTTAAGTTTTACGAATTAACTCGCCTCTGGCACTTAATCAGTTAAAAGTTATGGTTGTTGCATCTTTATATATACATAATAAAATTCTTTAATTCTTTTTGGTAAGAATTTCATCACTCTGCCATGTGTATAAACATAACATTATTCGGTTAATGAGTGGTATTGATAAAAACTTTAATCTATATTAATATCAATGTGCCTGATACATTAAAAAAACAGTTTTTTTTTATCCTGAAATGTAGAAATAACCTTCCAGTAATTGTGCTGACACGAAGGGAAATGAATATGTTTAATGAAATTGTTTTGGCTATTTATATCGTCCACCGGAGTGATTGAGCTTAAGCGAATTTTATCTTTTGAATTTTCTTGGAGAATGGAATCTGTTAGGCTCAATCGGTCAATTTAACTCCGATATAGATATATATATATGTTTTTCACTTTTCACTTTTTAATTTTTGTGTATTTTTTCTCCTGTGCTAATTATTTCATGTGTGTATTTCATTTTCTACTTATATTATTTTTTATTCTCATATTGCAAATGCATTAAAATAATAATTTGTAATATCCATTATTATGGAGAAAAACTAAATAGAATAAAGTAAAAATAGTAAATCATGATTATGGATTATAATTAAAATATGGATTGTATCTGTAATATATATATCATTATAGCCATCAATAAATATATATAGAAATGCGCATCACAAATGATACTCATACTAAAACTCGCTAATGTTAATAAGCTTATTTATAGGCTGTGAAAAAATATATCAATACTCGTATTGGCTTCTCTGAGATTACTGAGAAATATTTGTGTGTTAAAAAAAAATATATATATTCAAGAATAACTCTCTACTATGCTTGGTTTAAAATATTTGCTATAAATTTTATGAATGGAGCGAAATCAGTTTATTTTGTACACATAAGTTTAAGATGTAAAAGTAGCAATTCAGAAAATAAGCATATTTTGAATGGAACTCACTTAGATTTCATGTTATTGTTTAGTGTATTAGAAAATATGATAACATATATTGCAACATAACAAAGAGAACGTCTTTTCCTAATCTATTTAAATATTTTATTATAAATATAATTAAAATTAATTTAATAACATAAAAAATATATATTGCAACGGAAAGATTAACAGAATATCAAAATTTAATTGGTTAAACTTAGTTGAATAAATGATAACAAAATATACTACATGATATGAAAAGTGTACCATCTCTGTATTGAGTATTTTAATGTTTTACTTCAGGCACGTTAAAAAATAATTCACCAACGTACAAATGGTACTTAAAGCTTTTAGAAGATTATTCTTGTATTTAGTGGAATATTAAAAACTTTTAAATGTGAGTAAAGCTTTTAATTACATAATCTACAAACCGTGTTAATGCCAGAGAAATATTGTCGTAATAAACGATTATTCAGTATATACTATATAAAAAAAATAACTTAGAATAATTAAAATCAAATGATTATAAAAAAAACTTTTCTTAAACGCGATGTATACATTTAAATATATTAGAGAATAAGAAACATCTTTCGCATTTTCGCGCAGCTCGAAAAGTATTTAATTTAAACGATTTTAATACTTAATTTTTGATACAAAATTAAATATTTTAGAGACTATTTGTACGTTTAAGAAAGAGCAAAATTAACAAAACAAAAAAAAAAATGGTCAATATGGTGAATATGGTAAATTTAGTTTGCAAATTTGTACTTACCATAAATTTAAAAGAGATTAACATTTAACTCATAAACCAATTCCATAAATCGCAAATGTCGAATTTTATTTGCGAATTTACAAATGATATTAAATTCAGGCGACGTTATTTTGGCCTTTTAAAGTAGCTGCACTTTACTTAACAAAAAATATAGGCTGTAAGAACTTAAGTCCCAATCCATTATCCTGTTCTCAAGATGGCGGCCGCTTAGTAATCCAAGCATCTCACAGTGTGACGATAAAACCATTCAGGCATCAATCCCCGCAAAGATGCGCCATTTTAGATTCTGATTTATGACGTCACGGCCTCATCAAGAAACGCTCGACGCGCCTCCCAAATCGGCGGCCATCAATCAAACTAAACGTGGACAGAATCTTTCAAACTCAATTTGAATGGAGTTTCATACGCTTCTATAGGTTTTACGATATAAATCTACGATTACCTAATAAAGTTTTTAATACCAGAAATATGTTCGACATTCTTTTCCTTGAATGATTTTTATTATTGAAAGTTTTAGACAAGTTTTAAAAAAAACAGAATTTATATCAAATATTAAAATATGTAGCTTTAGAGGTAATATATTAAGTATATGCATAATATGAATAATTAGAATTATATGTTTTTACACCACCGTTCTTATGCAAAAAATACATACAGTATCACATCTAAATTTACACACAATAAGGTATAATAGAAATCCAATTTACAGACTGGCCTCACGAATTATAATCTAGCTGAAATAATGCTTTGCGTACAGAATTTTTGGTTATTAACAGATTGGTGAGAAATATTTATGAGTAATATAATGAAACTGGTATATGTTGGAAAAAACAGCAATAAACCTCTCCAGAAGAGAGTTTTTTTTAATTACGGTTGTATAATTAGGTACAAGTTTTATTATGCTTTAAATTTTGAATTTTATTAAATGTATGCAATACTATTGTTGTGTAATATTTATTTGGTGAGTAAATAATGAATATAAATTCGTATTTTATTGCTTAGTGCTTGATGTACATACACGTCTATACTTCTTTAATGCAAATTTTGAGTGGACGCAAGAGCGCGTTCTTACTCCTGGACAGATTAATCATATATCATTCAAAGAAAAAAAATCAAAATTCTATCAATGAATTGTTTGAAAAAAAGATGTTTTAAGTTATTTTATCAATTAAATGAAATTAGATGCAAGGTATTGAGGAAAGATGTTGCCTCAGCTACACTTTCTTATTGAAATCATTATGTGTTTTTAATCTACTCAGTAATTATGCCGTGTTTTATTTTTGTATTTTATAATAAAAAAAGTATTTTTAATATGACATAAATCTATTGTAATACTTTCATGAAAGTAGAGTCTTTTTAAACAAACATAATTTTAATAGAATAAATAATAATAATGTTTTTAAAAGTCAAGCATGAAGTACTGTTATAAAATGCAATTTTTATATAATAACGAAACAAAATATATATATTTTTTAATATTTACTTTCATAGAAATAAACGTATTTATTTACGAACAAATCGGACAATGAGTAGTTTTATGAAATCAATTAAAATTATAATCTGATGTTCCACTTTATTAATAGCATAACTATCAAATATTTTTTATTCTATTTAAATGTCTACGGTATTATTGAATTTTAATTACCGCGTATATGCCTATATTTTAATAATTAATGTCATAACTTCAGAAAAATATGTTGGTTTTTAAATAAAACATGTGCTATTTAATATGTTGATGGACGAAGTATGTAAAACCTGATTTGAAAGATAATATTATATTGTCTAATAATTAGGTGTAACACGAAGCTTTCAATTTCTTCTCAATTTCGAAGGGCTCCTTTTTCATCCTATCTCTATTAAGACTTTGTAAATAATAGTAAAAGTATGAAAGTAATTTATTTACGTACTAGGAAACGAATTCACTCAATTACTGTAATGGTGTCTTCACTTTAGAACATTATCGCTTATCCGTAAAACGAGCAACTTTTATAAAAAGCATAAGTTTTATACCATCATGGCCAAACAGAATTAATACAAAGGCAAAGTAAAAAAATAAATAGAATATTTCTTAAAAACTAGTAAGTATATATTTTGATCAACTCAAATGACTTTGAAAGAACATTGTATAAAGCTAATAAAAATACTTATTTTATTCGATATCTCATAGCAAACCTGATACTAATTACAAATGCTGTTAAATAAATTCAGTTTAAGTCATTTATATTTATTTATTTAAACTATCTTCGCTCCGAAACGAGGCATATAAATCTCCACAATGTAAAGATTTGACAATTATTTTTTATGATTAATAATCGTAAATTGTCAGCTCAACCGTTTTGGGTTCGTGTACTGGCTACAATATAAATGCATAACATTTGTAAAATTTGCGACCAGCATGAGCCTCGAACCCGTGATTGT
>JAPMAE010000094.1:0-10368 GCA_036584705.1 Rhyacophila sp. 25_7 | reverse complement strand
AGTCAGATGCCACTATCTACTCACTCACGAGGACGACACATTCATTTAACGCTACAAAATTTAAATGTTATAATATCTGTATCATAATATATAATGTTTTCGAATATTTTAACGCACGGAACATGGCAAGCTTTTAAAATATTGATTTTAAAAACAACCTCATACAATGAAACCTCTATCTATCGTTTTAAAAGGGACCTATTGAAATAAATTATGAATGCGGGAAAACAATGAATGCGGGATAAAGAAGTCAATAAGGAGATGCGATCGAGTAAAGATACCCTCCTCTAATCGGCATAACCATTGGTAGGTTAAAATTCTAAGAATAATACAAGTTTTAGATATAAATAAATGTATTTATTTAAAAAAAATTGCTGAATAGAACCAAAAAAATATAAAAGTTTATTGCATTGTAAATAATCTTTCATCGACATTTGTTTTTTTACTGTTTTATTTCCGTAAGTCAACAGTATATTTTCGGCTTTGCCAATGATTTTTTTTTAAACTGTTATTCTCTCTCTTTTTCTCGAAAGTTTCGCGCATCGTTACGAGTGCCGTTAAAATACACACAAAATATATCAAATACGCAGCGTAATTCAAACGATGAATGCGGTAAAATGGCGGATAAAGAAACGATCGATGCGATTTTTTTGTATGAAATGAATTCGGAGTAGAATAAATAAACGATGCATCCGGGAAAACGATTATTCGAGGAACGATAGATAGAGGTTTCACTGTAATTTAATTAGTTTAAAACCTCCTCAGGCCTGACGTCCATTACAATGGACATAGACTTCCTATGCGTTTTGTAAACAGTTTTGTGGCATATTTTTGTTCTTTATGATAACAATTACAATACCGTATGACTATGACTGACTTAAGCGTCATCCGTTGAAACTAATACTCGTATGTCATACTGCAACATTTTGTAGTAATTGCTCACGTATTAGTTAAATATTAGTTTAGTTGCATATAATATTTTGAATTATTTAAAATATTTTTGTGTAAAAGCCTATAATAAAAGAATTTATATTCTTCATTTTTTATGATACAAACTTTTTTCCATCAATTAATTGAAGTTATTTCACAAACAACCTTTATATTTTAGTGAAAATGTAAGTAAAAAACAAACTTTAATAAAATGTCTCTTATTTATAACCTAAATCATGCTCTAACAAGAAAAAAAATATTTTTGAAGCCAAGGATTCCGTGAAACAAAATTTAGTCAATCTCATCTACGATTGTGAATTTTGAAAATAATTAATATTTTTACACTCTAAATATACTACCATGGATATCCAGGTTGTATAGCAAATCATTGTCGCCCTTGTAAGCGAGTGGTAGTGTATCCAACTCACGACCCGAGGGTCACGGGTTTGAGGCCCGTGCTGGTTGCAAATTTTTTTCAAATGTTTATTCGTTTGTATTGTAGTCAGGACATGAATCCGAAATGGTTGAGCTAATAATTAACAATTGTTACTCCTAAAAAAACTGTCAAAAACAATCTTCACATTGTGAAAACATCCATATGCTTGGTTTTGGAGCAGAAATGGTTAAAAAAGTAAATAACAAATCGGTTATACTAGATTCATGGTTATTTGTTAAATGAGAGATTTATTTTAAGAAACAATAATATTTTGTCTTTAAAAATAACTATTTTATTTATAAGAACTATTCAATGAAAGAAATGTTTTTTTTTAAATTTCCTTCATTTTGATTTTAAACCTACTTGTAGCAGAGTTGCACGGGACGATATCACCATATGCTTAAAAATTAGGAACTAAGAATTAAAGTGTTGACCCGCAGTCTAGCTCGTCTTCAATTACATATTGCATGAGATGCTTCCATACAGCTCATAGTGCTGATGACTTAATCAGCTTGGTCGACCAAGCTCAAAGCTGACGAGTCTCTCTGGAAGTCTGTTTAGAATTGGTCATCGTAAATACCCAGCAAAATAATAAACTTAAAAATATTTTGTCTTTTAAAATAAAGATTTTACTAATCAAAATTAAAAAATAGCTACAACAATATTCTTATACAATTCTTGTTAAACGTCGATCGCCAAGAAAAACAAAAGTTGCGTACCTTTGTTTTGAAGCCTTAAAATTAATTCAGATATGGAGAGGTTAACTTTCTTGTTATATCAAGACAAAACTAAAGCAAAGTGAATTTAACAAAATTTTACGTATTTGTCATTTTAAAAGCTTATTAATGTAAATTTGTCTGCTTGAGAGTAAAAATTCTTGGGTAATTCGAGTGTTTTATATATTATAATTCTTGTTCATTAATACTATACCGTAATGAAATTACTTACATTGTTTAAGTACTGAATATATCTATTATAAATCATATTAATTATAATGTAATGTATTTTATAAGCATAAGAAATTACAACAGCTACGATAATAAATAAGAGTATTAAGGAAAACTCACGTATAAGTTTCCATGAAACGACAAAAGTTTGAAACAAACTACGCCCCACTGATATTTCTAACTTTCGCGTGGTACAAAATCACTTGTAAAGTAACTCCAGCGACTCTGTTAGCTTATAAAACATGTACTCCTTTGTTGTTCAGAGACAAAAAAATATTAAATATTTAATCGCAACGTGTTGTAATAACATTATTATAATACTAAAATAACTTTTGAAGAAGGCATGGGGCTTAAGAAATAATATTTTGCACTCACCGAACAAGTTTCTTACTAATGCTTACAAGTTCTTCACATTTTTATATACTTACACGTATAATATATATTTTGTATATTCACAAAGCGTAAACTATTTCTACAAAAAAATATTTTTCTTTTTTAATATCAAACTTTTGTTAAAACTAGTTTTAAATGTGGAATGACTTGTATAGGTGAGTCTTTTATAACATTTATCAACGCTATTTTACAGCCAACTACTTACAGATAGATTCTTTTTGTGACTATTTTATATTATCAGTTTTTTGTGTTGTATAAAGCAGTGGTTTTCAACCTGTGGCTTGGGAGCTACCAGCATGACCCGATGTTTTAGTAGTTCTCTGATTACTGTTTTATCCTTCATCACTTTATTTTGTCAACAACCGATTTTTTTTTTGAAATCATCACTAAAAAGCATTTCCAAACGTAAATAATCTATATTTTGCGTAAATAAAAATCGACAAAAAAATGTTCAATGTTGATTTACACTGCTCGTTTTTGTTGCAATATTGTGAATGAAAATGTGTATATATATTGTATAATTCGACTCTATTTAGGCATGAAAGCTCAACCCCTTTTTTTGAAAAGTGCTTTTATTTGAGAATCACAATTTACCCAACTAAATAGAAGTTCTGCCAAAAGAAATTAAGGCAAAGATGCCGAATTATTATCAAAATGTAAGTTTGTGTGGAAAGAAAAAAAACATTAACCCTCAATTTTAATGATTTTCCTTTAATGACTTTTTTAAGCATCAAAACAGGAAAATAAAATACAAATTTATTTGTCATCGTATATTTAAATTTTGTTCCTCCTGTAAAATTTGTTCTGTGAGGTACAGTCAATACGTTTTTGTTATTTTTTAAACTAATAATTAAATCTTATTAAATGTTGAAATCAAATCAATCATTAGACATAATTGACATATAATGTAATATAAATCAATATATTAAAGAAGATACTACTTAATAAGTATACATAATTAATTGCTTGTCGGGTAATACATATATCATCAAGGAGTACTAAAATAGAGTTTATTTTTTTTTCTTTGTGTTACTGCCTATCCATTTAAGTATTTATCACGTGTAATTTATTTACCGTTCTTTTTATCTTAAGTCTGTTTCAATAACTTATGATGTTTTATTAAGTTTTCTTTGGCATAATACGAATATTTTTTAATAATCTAGATTTGAGTGATATACGTATTTATAAATTAGTTCACGCTCCCTACATTTAGCTTTTTGAACGAAATGATAATTTTTGTATTAAATAATACAAATCTGACGAGTGACGTACCAGTTTGACATGGGTGAGTGAAATATGACAGTTCTCAACAAAAGGAAAGCAAAGCACAGATGAAATACGCTTTATTAACGCTACAGTTATTAAGAATAGAAACCTGAAAAATAATTGCAGATTCCATCCCGTACAGTACGTCCTTCATTTTATCGTATTATGTAACCTTGTACAGCTATGAAACAAACACGGCGCGCTTACCAAAGTTGTGTTACGAGAATTTGAGAAAAAATTTAATATAACTTTAATTCACATATTTTAATTAATTATCATACCGATAAGCTTACAGATATCTATAAAATATTGTTGCATAACAACCGCTGGCAAATTTTAGACTTCGACATGTGTAGAGAAATGTTGTCTAGTAAAACCGTTTTTATCATACAGTAATAAAAAAATATATGATGCTAAAGGATGACTATGAACTATTATATATGTATGTTATACGCAACACATAAATCAGAAGAGTCTAGAATACATTTATCAAAATTTGAATCGGTGACGAAACATGACTTCCTGTTTTGACAGAAGAAAGATCAAGTTTGCACACTTGTAAGACCACGTGGGCAACCAGTAAGCCACGTTTGGTGTTTTGGTAATCTTTGATAATATATAAACTATATATTTTCTGTTATTTTATTGATGATATGAACAATACATCGATAGTTTTTGTTTAATAAATTATACTAATTCATATATCATAACGTATACTGATAGTATTTACGCATTAATGTATGTAAACGTACTTTTTTTTTGTAAAAAGCTATTATGATTAAAAACAGCCTAGTTTTTAAAGCCATGTTCAATAAATATATTTAGACAGAAACTTGTTTATTCTATTACAATATTTTTGACTGATCAAGATTTTTTTAATGAGGTTTATTTATTATTCTGTTTTTAATAAATTTGACTAATTTTAGGCAAGAATAGCAACAAGAAAAATAATCTGGTAGCTTTAATCTGTAAATAGAAAATAAGTCCTATACTGAGGTAAATAGTTATAACTGAGGACATATTTCCGGTAGACATATGTTTATATTACCTTTAGCTAAAATTATGTCCAGTAACCCATAAAGAAATAATATATACGATTACAGTTCATCTTAAACTTTTATCATTGAATATTGTTCCAAGTGTCGATTAATGGTTAATCACAAAATTCGTTCTGTAATGCAAAATTTTTATTTTCTTTTACCATATTCACTCCGAAACGAAGCATATGGATGGATCTCTACAATATCAAGATTGATTTGACAGTATATCAAAATAAAATCAGAATAATTGTCACTTATTAACTCAACCGTTTCGGGTTCGTATTCTGGCTGCAATACAAATGAATAAACATTTGAAAAAATTGTGCTACCGACACGGGCTTCAAACTCGTGACCCTCGGCTTGCGAATCTGATGCGCTATTCACCCACGTACAAAGGCGACATAATACTGGAATAAAAATCGATTATCAAAAATGGCCATAATTTTTTCCCCCATAAACCAATTATTAGTTTTCTAGATTAACAGTAAATTTTATGTTAATTAATGACAGTAGACGCGGTTTTAATTTTTGGAGACATTCATAGACCACGTAACGTTTTTTTAAGCTCCCTTTTCTATATAGCACCATGTATATATTAAGCTTTACGTCCACTCTCTTTTTTCAAAAGATACAAAACTCTTCACATTAAATAGAAATTAAATTTATACGATTTCAAATAAAGAATACTTCTATTCAAATCATTTTCGTAAGTTTCATATTAAATATAATGGTATAAAATATTACAGTAATTATAATACAAATAATTCTTCAAGGAAAAGTGTTAGAAAATTAACCCACTCTCCCCTTTGTATCGCCATGTAAACGTTAGTGGTAACCTCTCCATTCCTCTTTACAGCGTTACGTGATTTATGGACGACTCTTAAATTCAAATTAAATAGTTTTTATAGTTATATATTACGTTTTCGTAGTATGAGTAGTGATTTATTTTTCATGACTTATAAATATGCGTAACTTACATTAAGTGTCTGCATATACCATAGTTAAGCAATATATATACGTTATCTTCATTTAGGAGCTTTTTGCTATAATATTTACGTAAAGCTTTGATAAAAGTTTATCACATGAAATAATGCAAAGCAATTAAAACACGACAGCTATATCCTGTGTACATGAAATTTATGGACATCGTTCAGAGGCGTAGTGAGACTATGACCAATATTACTTTAGCCATAGGCGATAATTGTATATAGATAAAAAATAATTTAATATTCATACGTATAATATCTTTAAAAAACACTTCCCACCTTTCTTTGAATTTAATGAATTTTTTTCAAGTAACTATAATCATAATCAACGTTACCCCTATATTTTTATTGTGTATGTGGCTCATCAACTAATATATGCGGGGGAAAAAGGAGGCGAGTGCGCAAATATGCAAATTCATATATATATAAAATTAAATGGTCAACATAATTTACCATAAAATCATAAATTACCTAATTTTATTCAAAATACGTAACATAAAACGAGTAATAATGAAAAGAAGTATATAGTGTTTTCACGTTCCGCACACATCTAAAAGAAAGGAACCAGAGAAATTATTATAAGATATCACATAAAATATATAATTGCTTAAAACAAAATATGGTTACAAGTTCGTTTCTTTGAGATGTGTGCGAAAAATGGATATATGTTTGCGGATAATTTTTAATAGATGTGCGGCCGCACACATGCACATCTTAAAGATAACGTTGTTCATAATGGGTTGCAAAAAATTGCTTGAAAAATTAGTTTTCGAGTAACAATTTCTCTAAAAAGAAATTACTCAAAATAATGAAATAACTTACATAAAGAAAATTAATGAAATTTATACATTAAAGTGATTAAATGTAGTAGAAAAGCTATTTGTTTCCACTTAACTCATAATAAGTACAATTAAATATCTACTATCTTCAAATAAACTTCTCATTATCTTTCTTATAGTATTTTACTGTTTAGAGATCCATAGAATATAGAAGAGAAATGCAGAAAATCAACAAGCCTTAGCGAGTACAATTAAATATCTATATTTCAGATTTTTTCTTCTTCTATACTTTATGTTAAGCAATTTACCAATATACTCAATTGAATGGTATGAAAAACAGATATGAATTAAATTCCAAATTCGCATTAGATATGAAAATGCTCCCTGCGTTAGCTTTCGTACCTGAAGAATGCTGAATTCAATATTTTGATGTTATGTGACAAAAATGTGTTCTCTAAAAAATCGCGACGTGATTATTTTGAGGACACGTAAATTGATTGCTCAAATTGAAGACATCGGGCACCTTGAATTGTTACCAAAGTGGTCTTCAAGGTGAATCAAAATTCAATAACAGCGTCGAAAATTGGCATAGTGGTTTCTAAAAGTTAATTTAATAAATCTTTATTCATTTGTATTGTATCCGGAATATGAAACCAATACGGCTGAGCTAATGATTTACAATTATTACTCGTAAAAAAACTGTCAAAACAAAAATCTTCAAATTGTGGATATCTATATGTATGTTTCGTTTAGAAGCGGATATTATTAAAAAAACTTAATTTATTCATTCGAGCAATTTTCTTTTCGAGAAATTATTTGAGAAACTTTTTATTCAAGGTACAATTTTTCGAGCAATTTATTTTTGACCAATTTTCACCAAATAAATTATAATACACTGAGTTTTATGCAAAACACTATTTATAGTTTATTGGTAATGTCATCAGCAATATAATATATTAGTGTTTTTGAATGACGCAGTTTTCTACCCTTGTCATATGCGTCAAAATTTATCACTACGTCTCTGACTTCGTTTTTATCACCCTAATATAAATATTTCTCTAGCGGACTTTGTAATAACGTAACTCAATGAATTACGTTTGCCTTACGTTAATTTTCATAATCTCCAGAGATGTATTGCACAATTGCTGACCCGTAAATACAAATAACAAATTAACTACTAAAATATATGTTCAGACTTTCTCATACATATTAGTAGTAATTTCCGAAACAAATTATCTATGCTACAAAAAATATATATCCGAATAACATACAATAATATCCCAAGTGGATTTTATTCTTACTAGACTCCTAAGGGCTCTATAAATTTATTATTTATACGGGTCTTATACATTGGATATTTTATCCGATAGAAGTGTGAGAAAATCGATTCTCAATACTGTGTACTATATCTTAGATAGGTATAAAGTTTTCTAGAAGCAATTTGTGATAAACATTGGAATACAATAATAATGGATTTGTACGTTCAGATATTTCTTTTGTATTCTTTTTTTTCGTTGTTTATAAACAATATTACAAATTGACATAAAAAAAGATATCACATTATTATTGTGATGCTTAAAAATATTAATAACAATATTTATCAAACTATTAATAAAAATAATTAGTATTCAAATTATTTTATTTCAATCGATTGCATATAAACCCTGTTTAGGCCAAGGAACTTAACCCTTAGATTCTTGAAAAGTATTTTTATTTGAGAATCACAATGTACATAATTAAATACACGTTCTGTCAAAAAGAATTAAGCCAACAACGTCAAATTATTATCGAAATTCAACTTTAGTTTTTGAGAAAAGAAAAACGATCTACTAAATTTGTATGGAAAGGAAAAAAGCATTAAACGTCAATTTTAATGATTTTTATTTAATAACTTTCTTAATTGTCAAATTAGTAAATTATAATAGCAATTTATTGATAACCACACACTTCATGATTGTATTAATGTAATTTTGAATAAAATTAATTAAAACACATTTTATGTGCTCCTGTAATTTTGTTTCTAAACAATTACTCTCTAACTTAAACACGGTTGATATAAAGCTTTTAAACTTCTTGTAATGTTTTTGATTACTTATTAATGCCTATTAGAATTAATTAAACTTTCTTTTGACTGGCTTAAGTAATTACACATAACAACGCGGCTGTCCAATTCTAAAACCTAATAAGTGTTTCAACACAAAATGTTCAGAACGACCAAATTGATTGGGAATTATCGAGAAGAATATACATAAATAATTGCGATGAACAGAATGAGAAAACAATATCAAAACCAGTATGTGCGTATACCAATTCCATTACGTAGTAAGTGTACGTTTTAATATTTCGTAACTTATATGATTTTAAAGTAGTTTTCAAGGAAAGTATTGTCACTTGCAAGGTGTAGAAAAAATGATTTCACCGATATAGACACTGATTTTATATAAAATATCGACAGTACAATGTGCATTATAAGTGAATTAAAAAAAAAATGTCAGTTACTAGGCCTTAAAATTGGACAGCCGAAGGTGACTCGCCGATTCGCGCGTTTTTTACCCTACAAATATTTTCTATATAAAAAGAAAACTGCTCGAAGAGTTCGACGTTTTCAATCTGGAGTCACTGGTTTGTAAACTGTAGCATGTAATACTTGCACAGTTTTTTAATTAGGTGCCAAGTTTCATATTCAATACTTGTCAATAATTTATTATAAAACTTATTTTATACTAATGCCAGTAAATCTACATTTCATAATATATTCAAATAAAAAAAATGTTTGAAATTAAATTTTATTAAGTCATATGAAATGAAACTATAACTACTTAGTATATATTTTATTTAGTTTAGTATACTAGTTTAATGAAACATTATTTAGAGTTATATTGATGAAGTGTTGCTAAGTAAAAGCTTTGAATCTGTATTTTAATCACTTAGCACTCTAGGTAATTTATCAAAAATTCTGGAGTAAAATAGTTTTGATGGTGAATTAAAACTTTTAATAAAATATATACATTACTACATTCAGAAATAACACACACATTTGCAAGTCGGAAATTTTTTGTGAAATATCATTGAAATATAACTATGTTTCTGTTTGAATTGTAAAGTTATAGTTATTTATTCTGAATAATCATTAAAACAAAGACACACATGTTTATTTTAATGATCAAATAATAAAAAGTACTTTAGTATTTACCATAAATCAAAAATAAATATAATACGAATTTATCATTAAAATATTTTAATAGTGAAACTATCAAAATATTACATGATTAGATATAAGTGTTTTTTTTAAAATATATTGCAATCAATATTAATATAGTACACATAAATTAATATAAAGATCAACATCATATATTTTGTACACACTAACTTTCATCACATAATAGCTAAAATTACAATTATTTTAAAAGTTATATGTAGTTTATTATATACCAATTTTGATAAAATATTATGTAATATCTTAGTTGTCCTTGTTTGGCTAGTGAATAGCGCGTACGCATAGCAAGCAGGGGTCACAAGTTTGAGACCCGTGCTGGTTAATTTAAAAAAAAATGTTTATTCATTTGTATTGTAGCCAGGACACGAATCCGA
>JAPMAE010000093.1:9090-28230 GCA_036584705.1 Rhyacophila sp. 25_7 | reverse complement strand
GTGGTACGAGTACAATACATATTTCGTTTATTTTCCCTCTAAAACATCAATCGGTACTATTTTATTTTTTAAGTAAAGTAAAAAAGGGCGCTGACATTGTTTTTCACGGACTTAAATTGATAAAATATCGATGACGCACGTATGATTATGCGCAGTCGCTTTCCTGGCACTTTCACGAATGAAATGTTTTTTTCTCACATATGATTTTATGACCTGTCCGTAGCGGAACCACATGGGTCTGTATCAACATGCACACTAGTGCAGAAACTAAATTGAAGTAGGAAATAAATGAAAAACAGTTGTCTTGTCATCTATTCCTCTATGGCATGAGATGCCTTGTACACGTGGTGTTCAGAAAACTCAATTGACTCGGCTTTTCAAGGTTGAGAACGACGAATCAGTTTGGGTCTGCGCAAAATTGCTCCCAATAAAACACGGCAAACCTTGAAAAAGCCATAAAATTGGCTCTCGTAGACATCATATCTGCATGCTTTATTGGACCTGTGTGAGGACGGATTCTGGTAAATAGCTCTATACGAGATGAAATCATTAGCGGATACTCCCATAAAACGTGTTCAGCCATCATTCAGCCAGTGAATTTTACCAATTAAGCGTGACTGATTCAGTAGTTCAATATTAATTCAAAAATAAAATCCACTTGGACTCAATCTCACTCAAATAATAGATATCGATAGCCGATATATTATTCCGAATCATTCATTTAAAGTAAGAATTTGGTGGAGTTGCATTATATTCGTGAAAACCAAATCAAATATGCACATAAGCATTGAATAATCCTTATAAGCTTCATGCAAGTAAAAAAAAAGATTGATGCTTTTTCAAAAAAAAATAGATTTCAAAATTAGTTGTTTTTAATTATTTAATTTACAGCAATGGTAAAACTTCTATTATTACATACGTTTTAGTTTTATATTTTTTTATTCACGGTAAAAACAACAAATTAAAATGGGCATTACTAGAATTTCAATTTCCACGTTTCTCGTAGTACTCATAGAGAAAAGCAATTACTATTAGTAGCCTGGCAACTTCGTGTAAATTATTATTCATTTTATACCTTATATGAAAACAAAAATATTTTACTGATCTCCTTTGGATTAAACTTTTATCTTTGAACTGAAATACTATTTTTCTATATATTGGCTTTCTACAAAAAAATGATATCAAATAAAATCGTTTACATTAGCTTTGGTTGCTTTAAATTGCAGGGAATATATGGTTTTATTATTTTTATGAATAATTCACACATACCTTACTCAATTAAGAATATCAAAAAGTTAGATCATATTTAATCCAATTAACCAAAGCAGTAAGTTATTATTTTAAGTTATTATTTTGCACGTACGAGTATTATAAAATCAGCTCAATCAAGTTTTAATGTATTATATGTATCGGATTATGATTATGTTTTAAGATATGCATTTTTCTTTGATGACGTAATGACTTTAAAATTTTGTTTGTATTGAAGTAATGAATTATAAAGCTTAACGTACTCAGTGCTATCAAAGTAATGAGTATATTAAGTATAATTGCTACATTCCAACTGAGTGACGCTAGGTGGACTATCTTATTGAAATATAAGTCGGCATGATTTAGTACGTAGGCTATTTTGTTTTATTTATTTTATACAAGTATACCATTTTTTTAAGAAAAATATATATCACATCTTTCGAAAAACTGAAATATTTAAAATCATAATCCCTATGTTGACGTAGTTAACAATTATCATATTAGTTCTTGATGCAGATGATCCCGATCGGAATAATAAAAACTTTTAAAACTCTTTCTTTTTATGATTTATTCTTTAGAACAAAATACGTCAGGGGTCGTCCTAAACTACATAGCGCTATTGAGAGGGAAAGAGATGTGACAACTAACGTCTACATGGCATTACAAAGGGGAGGATGGATAAATTGTTATTGTCACGTAACATTTTTCCCTCTCAAAATGTGGATAGAAGTTGATTGAAAATTGTATTCCTATTTAATGTGTAAAGATACATTATCTTTTCGAGAAAGGAGGAGGACTCCAGCTGAATCTGTACCAGAGGTGGCAAACCTTTTACACACCATGTGCCATTTTTATACATACGAGTTCAGATGCGCCATACCAAACACCTTTTTTACTTTCTAATGTTCATGGTTGGAGTGAATAATAATATTATAGTAATATTTGAGGTACAATAATCATCTAATGCGCAACGTTTAGCGCATGCGCCATAGGTTGGCCACCTTTGGTCTATATGGTGTTTCATGTAGGGAGGGAGGATAAAAAACGTTACGTGGTTTATGGACGACCCCTACGCATATTTAAAATAATACAAAATGTTATATCCATCATTAATATTTTATTAATGTTTGCCTCATTTACAATGAATGTTCTTCATTAATGACCTTTTATAAGTCATAAATGTATGATAATGCTTTTTATACTTGGGGTATTCATAATTGATAATATTTTTTAAAAAAACCACTGAATCCTAAAAATTAATCTACAAAAACCAGGGATGGGCAAATCTTTTGGCTGTCAGGCCACATTGCGGATGAAAATTTGACTGCGAGTCACACTTTTTGGGCCACACACCGCTAAAGTTTACTAAAGCAATATTTTAAGCGATAACGTGTCTTTATTGTGCAATTTAAAGAAAAAACTTAATATTTGCAGGACGATCACAAAACAAACTGAAAATGTTTTTTTTATAAAACATATATATATATTTTTTTAAATAAAGTTATGTATTATATAAATTACTTTACGGGGCGAATAGAGATTCGGTATGGGTGGGTTCGGCCCGCGGGCTATCATTTGCCCAGACCAGGTCTAAACTATAGCAAAAAAATACGCCAACTCCAGTAATTAATGATTCTTTACGCTTTATCTGCAATCTAAAAGGGCAGGTTATTTAATTTGCATTTACAATGTGATTCTACGACTACGTTCATATCATAATAAAATATCGTGTCAAATTTTATATGATTTGAAATCAAAACACCATAGGCATTACTGTTGCTTGATACATAACTTCAAATTTCAGACCGGTCAAAGCCTTCTGTTGTGACGTAATGGAGGCCACTAAAAGCTGTGTACCTTGATATACGAAGCTTTACTGGATTGTCGGCGACATAATAATACGTTACGTAAGGCTGTATCTCTATCCGCCTAGCATTATGTTATGGGCGGGCACAGCTTTCGTGACGTTACTACGTGCACGTGTCTCTTAACATGACAAGAAAGCTCCCAACGAAGCATTTTACAAGCGATTTAAAAATAAATCCGTTATAGGATAAAATATTTTAATATGTGTATACTTGATTACTCCCAAAATAAATAGAACATGTGTATAATTTTCATAGACATCTTAATACATTTTCAAAGCATCACATTCAGATAAAAAGGAAAATTTCCAGATTTATTCATTATATGCCAGGATTTTTTATGCTCAGTTGAGTACTTTTAAATTTAATTGGTTATTACAACAATACTTAAATTTTGTAGCGTATTCATCCTGCGTACATATATATTTATTATTAATTAGATAAATATTTAAATTACAATAAATATTTCTTAAATTATTTATATATTAATTACTACTGTACTTAAGTAAAAACAAAACAATTAATTAGAATAAACAAGCACCTACACAATTGTAGCAATTTCTATTGTTCGAAGCATTTGTCTGTTGAAAGCGTATAGTATTTCCAAAGTTCAGTAAAGCATGTACTAGGTACAAATACTGTTCAAGACACCGAGACAAAGCTTCTACGGTACCCTAACGCTGTTGCATCGTAGCGTATTTCATTGTAGAGGGCCTACGCTAATTCTATAAAAGCTTTGGTCTTTAATGTACATTTTGTCTGCTTGTATGTATCTTCTTTCATTAATGCCAACAAATCATGCTTAATTTGATTGGAAATTCATGTTTATTATTCTTAATACTTTAATACCTTTATTATATTTGAAAATATTTTTATCCGACTAAAATTATAATTCAAACGATAGGTAAAAAGAAGTAATTAATATTGTTATTATACTAAGGCATTCATCTCATCGTTGTTTATTTTAACTCTAAAAAGCAATATTTTTTTTTAAATAATCTAAACATTTGTATTTTAGCTTACTACATCCTTTGTCACTAATTTATTTATATATTTCATAATCATATTATTAAACGATAATAAATTATTATTATTATTATCAAATTATTAATACCGTTTAATATAAAATAATATTATTTATTTTTTCAAAAGCCAAACATATTTACTCAAACTGAAATTATTCGTATATGTGTTTTGCTTGTAATATTGGGGCTTTACATGAATTACTGAACAAAGTATGGGATATTAAATTCAACTGAGGTGGATAATTAAACTAATGTGGAATTTCACATACTATTATTTTTTTTCAATGATTGTCATTTATACTACGCCTACCGAAATGTATATTTACAAGTTGATATAATTATTTATTTTTATACTATGAATCCTTGATAGAAATCTATTACATTTAAATAATAACACAGTTGTTATTCATATTTTTACATAATTTGTAATTTTTTCAATTTTAAATTAAAGTAAGCCAGTTTTAATGTATGGTTTTTTTTATTTATTTTGCGGATATTTAGTAAAAATGAAATGTTTTCATATTTATCAATGGCTGTCATTTTAAAGAAAGACATATGTGATTATCAGACAGATATTTAAAATATATGGAAAAGATTTTCTCCTTTCATTTTTATAAATATTTTCTGTAAAAAATTCCAAGTATTGTTTTTATACTAAAATTAAAATTAAACATGGTGGTTAATTAGTCATAAGACAGGAATTGGTTTAAGACAAGTTCAACAAAATCATATTTTTTTCATACTTATGGATTCGTAAGTACATATTTTATGAACAATATTTACGTATTGAGCAAATATTGTTTACAATTGCCATCATAATTGAGTAAACGTTCGCCGATATTGCAAATATAGGGAAGTAGAGAGAAAATGATTGATAAACTGTAGCGCAAAGTTTACTCGCAATACACAGGCATTATAATAACAACCGTTTCATTATTCGAATCGGAGTTTCACCGTGTTCATGTTACATAACAATCTTGACACAACGAGTACTTAGTGCAATGATCGGTCAATATATTGCGAACGTACTCTAAAATAATGTAACCAAAGTATTTTTACTAGTTTGTTTCTTATAAAAATGTGGATTTTTTTTTTTTATTATGAATTTGAATTAATAAATATTAATTTTGACTTAAAATTCCATGTGTTAATAAAATAGACACCGGTATTTTTAAATATGAATTCATAAGAAAAAATACGTGCCATTTTTAATTCATTCTATAAGCTAAAATATTATAATTTTATCAAAATACAATACTTCGTCGTTCTAATTTAAGAAGCGTGATTATATTCATGATTCATTCTAAAAACAGGACATGTTCCAACTTAATTCATATTCGAATTCATCGTTTTAGTTCATATCGAAATCTTCATAATTTTTTTGTACATATTATTTGCTCAGATCAATCAATATAATTGTCTCATTTTTTTACTAATTAAAGTCTATAAACATTAATTCTCGGCAAAAAAGTATGAATATAGCTTCATGTAATTTATATATTTTATTTATTTTAACCCTATATATTTTAATATGTTCGTATTTAATCGATATTATGCCATAAGCAATCAATATATACATGCAGTTGTAGAAACTTAATGATCTATTAAATAGCTGTATCTTTAAGCTGAAATTAACTTGCATAAATTATAATTTTTAACTAATCATTTTTTATAAAAGAGTTTCGTTGTTTGTTGATATGTTAATACAATCTATTTAGGTCCTTCATTGACGACACTATACTCCGGAGTTCTTTGTCACTAAGTATTTACGCTTCATCCTTCATAATAGTAATTGATTATAAATAATTAAATGTTTTTTATAAGCTTTAATCAAACAATATTAATTATAATGTTTATAACAATATACCATAAAAGTGTCAACTTATCTTAATATGATACATAAATTGGATTAAGTTTTTAAATTAAAATTTTGAAATAAAATATTTTAAAAAATTAATGGAAATTTATTATTTTTGTCACCCTAATATGTATCGCACACACACAAGCCGGGTAAATAATTACCATAGCAAATGCGCAGGTACTTTGAAATGATGGCATACTTTGATTAACACACCTTCTTCCAACATATATTGTAATTAAACCTAGGATATTCAATTGTGTGCCGTAACAGAAGATAAATAAAGACGGTTTGAATTAGTTATTGAGGAAATTTATTAAATGGCCAATCCATTTGTTGGCATAATACTTTTACAATTTTCTCGGTTTTATATAATATAATTTAAAATGTTAATACGAGTATATTGAGAGAATTGAGCATAGTTTTTATAAACATTGTCTCAACAGTATACCTATTACAAACCCTACTCTTTGTTTAAATTATTCCGAATATATAATACTTTTTTTACCGGTTAATGCGTGGAAAGATATTTTTTTCTCTTCAAAATTTGAATATAAACAAACGTTGACAAAAACTATGCTCTCCAATTTATATTTTTCCGTCTCACAGTAATACTTTGTTATTAGTTGGCGTTTTTTATCAAAGGATTTATCCACATAATGGTATCACGACAAGACGTTTACGATACTTCAGAAAATATTTATTTTGTGATATTTTAGCATTAAAATATTGACTTTTGTTTCTTTTAAGCAAACGTACAAGACTATTCGATATAATAATAATGATTACTGAATTTTTAAAGAATTTGAACTTGAAAAGCATTTTACTTACGGCAGCGAACGGAAAATGTTCAATATTTCATCGGAATTCTATTTAATACAAAGGCATTTATTTTCTTCAAAGTATTTTTCTCCCTTTTATTTCAAACTTTATTGATAACCGAGACTTTAATACAGAGAAAGAAAATGAATATTAAAGACAAACGAGGAAACCAAAAAATTTCCTCATTAAACAGGATACGACGATTTTCTTTAATCTCCAGAAACAAACGATTGTATTAAAATCAGGGCTAAGGGGTCGAAGTTGGAGTTCAATGAGGTCGTGATATTTTAGGCGGAGTCGCAGTTGAAGTCGAAGTTGGAAAAAATCAACCGACTCCGACTCCTACTCCTTTTTTTATTTTCTTTAATGAATAACATCCCGGCATGTGTCAAATGTCAACGAATATATATGTTATAATTCAGGATTATGGGACGGTTTCTCAGAAGCAGCGTTATTTATATCTCGCGTATGTGTCCTATGCTTTTTTTTGTTACATCTCAAATTATCGTTTGGCGGTTGTCTTTACGTGTTCTATAGTAAAATAATACTATATGACTTCTATGGCGAATATTATAGATGTAGCAAATTATAAAATAAAAATTGAAGTCGTAGTCGGAGTCGGAGTCGGTCAATTTTGAATCGATTCCACAACCCTGATTAAAATCAAAAAATAATTAATTTGAACGTCATATATACTTGTACATTATTATAATAATCAGAAGTATTTTTTTTCTTTCTTCTCCCGATCATAACTGTTTCGTTAACCATTTTTAAAACAGTAGTTTTATGAGAGGAATTCGATTTTTGTATAAAAAATATCTACATAGATATACTATATTATTAGCATAAATTTACTTCTTAATGCATTATTTACTATTTTACCTTATTACTAATAAACATTTTAAGTACAAGTATATAGGTACAGCAAATATATTTCACTTTTACGTCTTTAATATATATAAGTATACCTTAAAATAAATAGATGGAGGTGAAAAATCTTATAACATTGAAACTCTTCATAACATAATAATCAAAAATAAACAAACATTTTCAGATATTTATTTTACAGACGTGTTTGTGTTCAGGAAAAGATATGAAAAAACTTTTTTTCCGTTAACACAACTACTGTAATACATAGACACAACGATTAATAATAATGTTGATATTTTTTTAATGTTGAGCTAACATGACAACTATTTTAATAAGTGTAATTAAGTTTTTTTATCTTCGGGATTATGATTAGTTTTTTGATTTACACTTTTCCCTTCAATTATCTTCAGAGAAAATAATTGGGGGCGGTCAAATCAAGATATCGTGGTGGCCAGTCGATATAACCGCTTTTTTGACATTATTCGGCCGAGAAAAGTTTCTGACAAAATTTGCACGAGCTACGTATAATATGGTATGGCTCTATTGAAACCACATGCATTGTAGATCAAATTAATCCAATTTTGGTACTATAAAATTTACCAACATGTCACGATAACGATCACCAGTAATTATTACAGTATTGCCGCTAGCAAGCTCAAAGAAATATGACTCAACGATGTCTCCTGCCCAAATGCCCTGTAGTTACTCTAAGAGAGTATAATGATTGTTGGTGTATCAATCGAGAATTTTTAATGGCCGAATAGCGGTTATTCTGTTAATTAAAAAAACCAGCCTAGTCGAAATGTGCCTCATCGCTCATGTTTTATCAAACAATGGTGGTCATCTACGAGTATACCGACCTGTTAAACCCAAGCATTCTAATTTTACCGCCACTTATGATCATTTTATTGTAGCTCTTGTATCAATTGAATTTTATACGGTTAAAATGCAAATATTTTTTAATGATTTTAATCATACATGATGGACCCATTCCCAATTCTCGTGCACGGCGTCTCTAAGAGGCGCATGGACGTTCACCAACACTCTACCTTACTGCATCAATATTTTCTAACGTACGTTTGCTAAGTTGTCGCCCAGACTTTGCTATATCTTCCAGTGTATGAAAATTCTCAAAATTATTCATTACACATTCAATGTTTGATTTTCTTGGCACATCAAAAAATCACGCAATTTTCTTTACGTATTCACAATAAAATAATTATTTAAATAAAGTTTTTTTAATAACTTTAACAACAACAAATAGTTATCATCTGCTCTTTACGATTGTTACATATGAACTAACAAATGACAGCCAAAATAAAATGGCAACCAAATATTGATCTGTAGTATAAAACGCACCATGTACTTATATTCTACGCGCTGTGAGATTTCTTTTAATATATTATATCTAAAATCGTATTATGTCATAGCTACTTAAAATTTTTGTTTATTTTTCATTCGTCATAATTATAATACACCGTTATATTATAATCGTTACTGGATATGTTGAATAACTTTTAAAAGTTCACAACAAGTTCAAAATAATGCTTACAAAAGAAAACAAATGATTGTTTTGCACGGTCCATATGCGAATATTAACTATATTGCGCTGATTTTTTTTCGAATTCGTTACATTATATAAACTGAGTTTGATAAACGGAAGCAAATTCCAAAAAATAAATTTTCCTGCGTTTAATGAACATTTAAGATTTTCGCAGCGATCTCGTTACATTCAAGCGTGACAAATGAGTGAATTTCCGTTTCCAATAAACAAAAGAGTAGCCTTTTTGCCTCGTCCTATACTTTTATATTCCATTATTGAGAAACGTTATTTTTGCAAATCAAATGAGTCTATAGGATTTTAAATATCATAATTTCACGATTTATTTTACAATATTTCACGATATGCATAAAATAAAATATAATATAAAATAGAAAATTGTTAAAATTTTATTATCCGAGATATAAAGGTCTCTTTTATTTTGATAGTTAAATTATCCGTTTTCACAATGAATGATTTTTTTAAACATGATGGATTTGATCAAAGTTTTAAACGAACAAAGTATCAATTTAGTATTATATCATGACGGTTAATGCATCATTTTAAATTATATTATATATATGAGAAAGCTAATACAATAGAACCAATATGTACCTAATAACAGACAAATTAGCTATACTATGTAGATACTATACAGTGATATCTGGATAACTGGTATCTCAAAGTACCTAGAATTTTT
The DNA here is from genome assembly GCA_036584705.1 of Rhyacophila sp. 25_7. Taxonomy (NCBI): domain Eukaryota; kingdom Metazoa; phylum Arthropoda; class Insecta; order Trichoptera; family Rhyacophilidae; genus Rhyacophila; species Rhyacophila sp. 25_7. Next base: position 18,302 of record JAPMAE010000093.1, on the reverse strand, counting down.
GCTCACTTAAAGAGGTTTTCCATTTCCCAGTTTTCCAAACAGCCAGATTTAAAATAACAGTTAACCTATTTATAATGGCAACACTAAGAAAGGTAGAAATGAAGCATTGCTCCTAATAATCTGGTCCCATTCTTCAAGTGTCATTCCACAGTTCTCTTCCGTACACAGTTCGTCACGTGACTTTTTACTATCACTAACAGACAACAGCTTTAGTTTATCAGCGGCTGTCAATGAATTACACTTTCGTTCCAACATTTTAATTCATTTGTTTATCATACAAACCTTTAGAGCAAGGTAAAAAGTTTAAAGGCGTGTGGAAGGAATTCGGATAAGTTTGTAACACATGTCACAACCGGTCCAGATCCATACTAATAACACGCAAATATTCAAAATGACAAATTATGAATGATTGATTGTCTTACTTATACAGGCTATTAAGCTAAACAATCCCAGTTATAAAGGTAAATATCGAAAAAATCCCAAAAACGAAATCTCAGATGAAAAGTTTTAATATTTCCCTGTAATAGAGGTATTTCGAGGCAAAAGTCTCGGAACCTCATTGTGAATCTCAGTAGAAGAATTTTTTTACTTATCCAGAGCCCAGTTTACCAGATTACACTGTATATAAAGTAAATTTATGACCAACAGTAGTTTCAAAATCTATTCTTTGTTATTATTGATCTATCATAGATATATTTAATTATATTAAAATTACTTAATATATTATTGTATTATATAATACATCACAAAATGATTTAAAAACAAAACACCTTATTTCAAAATTTTATGTTACATTTTTGGATTTACAAAGATAATGTAATTGGAAAAGAAATACATTAAAAAATCTCATTGTATTATTTCTTCATAAATATACCGAAAAAATCAAATATTTTTCTTTGAACGATGCCAATCAAAAAAACGAAACAAGAATTTCTACTAGCAGCGTGGAATATTATGCTTTGGCCAAACTGTTATTTCCGGTATATATAATTTCTTTGATATTAATGAAGGCATTATTACAAATTAATATTGAATAAAAAATAAAATCAAGCACCAGTTTTATGCGCTTAATATTGATAACCTAATCCATAAACGTTGTTTAAAAAAATACGTTCACGAACCTTCTACTCTCTCATACATTTTTTGTTTCGATCCAGACTATTTTTCCGAAACCTTTCATATACGACTAGAACATTATTATTCCAAAATATCAACACTAGCATATATTTTCTACCCAATGTTTTTCGTCAATTTATGAACGTATAAAAATATACATACCAATATAATTAATAACTTATTTTAAAAAATCTAATAAAACAAGTGTATTTAAGCTGAACGTGGTGGAATGTTAAATGATTGTGCATTTTGCACTATTCATTTTTTATCGTGTATACTACCCATAAGATGGTATTATTTCTCATAGTTTTTGTGAATAATAATTACATTTTGAATCGACTGTCATAAATAATGAAACACTTTCCGCTGTATTATTATTCTTCGCTGTAAAAGGGAAATTTTTCGCGTCGTAATTCTGCAAGATTTCCATTAATATATATATATATATTTTTTTTGATATTTTTTTCACAATTAGCGCTCAGAGCAAAGAAGAAAAGTGCTTATCTAATACTTAAAATTATTCATAGCACTACTTATAATTATGTCATCGAGTATAATATTATTTTATTATCAACGGATCTAAACGAAAAAATATTTAAGCGGTATTCACGTTAGAACTATGCTATCATATTATGACATAAAGTTTTAATAAAACTCAAAAAATATTATCTAGTTTATCTTCCACGATGTTTTTGTGTAATATTAACTAGTTATTAATCATATGACTTGCGTTCGATTCAGTATCTAGTCACGATTTTTTTTCAAATATTAGTTCATATATATCTGTCTATACACGACAAATGAGCACATGATTTGACTAATAACTATTAATTGGAAAAAATATAACTTTTTATAAAATCTTCGCTTTATAAAAGTCTCAATCCGGTCCCTATCGGAGCGGATATAGAATTACAATTATATATATCTGTAATTATATTTTCTATATACAAACAATAAATTTACATTTTCACTTAAAAAATTATTATAATTATGAAAAAATATGGTATATTATTTACATATACTGCAACTCAACTTTTCATGGCTTAAACATAAGTTTCTTTTTTTTTTTTTGCTACTACTGTAACTAAAAACATTTTTTTTAATAATATAACTAGAAGAAATATATTGCAATAAACTTGGAAAAAAAAATGAATAAGAATGAAGAATCTATATCAATAAGTAGAAAACGCTGTAAATTATGTTGTTATAATAATTTTTTAATTAATATCGGAATCTATTTTAGACATTAATGATATCTTTTCAAAAGTTTTGCATGCGAAAAATATCAAAATATTAATTCCTAAAAATATTTTACAAATAAATAAAACATTTAGCATTAATATATTTTGTCCCATGTCACGTCCCATAGCAGGAGCATATGGACACCGCATAGTGCCTCCATGAATCCCTTTCACTTGCCAGTCCTCTTGCATCCTCCCATGTCATGCCGGCGTCCCGAAACTTCGCCGAATATATCCTGTGTATGGTGTTCAGCGGGAGATGGCACTTTACAAAGAGAGCTCTCTATCCGAACAGGAATTACCTGAGCGACCTTCAACTCCACGCTATATGTCTGGGACTCGCATTAATATATTTAGTACAGAAATTTTATATGCATTTCTAACGGAAATAGTAGTTAAGTAAGCAAACATTATTTAAAATTTAAACAACTATACATCTTTTATAGAAATCATTTTATTATTTTGGTATGGATATCAATTCTCGTATACTTAACATTTTATATTAATAATCATTTGCTTAAAAGACTCGCTTATTCAAGATTAAGGAGTACAAATGTGAAATGTATAGAAGATAAAACAACATTTAACATTGTCCATCGATAAACTTTATTCAGCTAATACCTGTAATAATACACCTTTAGTATTTCGAGTTTCAAGTTTGGTCACCAAAGAAAACGATGCAATTTCGCCGCGACGACACAGGTCGTTTAAATAAATTACGTGTATTTTTATTCGGAGAAGCTTGCGATCTGCGAATGACCCGCTCTAAATCTATCGATTACTCTTTGCGAAGAAAAACAGCCTCCCTGAGAACTCCATCCCCAATGTTTGAAAACCGTAGTGGCGCACATAAGAATCTACCACATTTATAGAATTAAAAAAACAATATTATCTAGTAATTTGATTTCACTAGTGTATCATTCATATCACTTTATATCCACGTAATTGTATATATATAGTTTTATATCTACATATTATTTAATTACAATGAACTTTGTTAACTACTTAATTTTCTGACATATTCAAAAAATTTTTGTCTCACGCCATATTATTTCAGTTCTTGGTATTTTTACTTTTTGTTTTAAAAATCCGCTAATTGATCTCTCTGATATTATTTTGAGGCAGTAATATGAACATGTATTTTTTTTCTTTATCAACTCATGATCCAATTCTCTAAACAATATTCATGTTTTAAAGTGTTCAAGAATTTCGTTTTTATACGACTATATATTGCTGTTTAATTATTATAAACATTATTATCATTTTACTGTGGTTTTTTTCTTATACTTGAGGCCAAACAAAATGTTAATTTCTAATATGTAATAATTGAGATATCTACTACGATAGCTTGATCCAGCAGGAAATTTTATCATTTCATTATTTTAACGGAATGACAGTAGAAAATTTATATTAACAATTAAAATTGTAAATTGTAAATCTACAGAAGAATTCTTTTGATGTTATTATTGCTTTATTTTATTTTTTGCGTATCTTACAAGCACAATGATTATTTCTATTGAGTTTATCTTTTCTAAATATATTTTCTGTATCAATTATTTTTTCGGTGATCAATGAAACGTCACATAATTTTCTTTCTAAATACAATCTTAATAATAAACACTTTTTCTAATAGAAAAATATCCATTTTATAAACAAAAATATGATCTATTTTTTAGAAAAAAAATCTTCTATGCTTTCTATATTGAATCAAGAATGTAATATTTCTTCATATTCTCATAACAATAATATATTTGATAAAACGGATTAAGCCCACTACTCTTTCAACATATTATCTACTACATACTAAACTTTCATATATTAAATAACCTTCAAAAATATTGAAACACATTTAAAAAAAAAAAAAAACCCTGGAAACGGATCTTCAGTTAGTACGCCATTCTAGAAGTTCTAACCATCAATATACTCCCTGTAACTAATCCACGCTTTATCTTAAAGGATCTTCGAGGATTATATGGATTTTTTAAAACGTGTCCATGAGCGTACAAGACCATTTCTCTTCTATCGGAGGGGATTAAATTCCCTGAACATTGATTCTGGCTTGGGGACACTTCGATGTTCACACGATTTGTGCATAATCTTGCGGTTATCGGATTATCACTGCCTTAATAGGATATTTAAAAGGTGCTGGAAGTTTCTAATTGCGTATTTAATTGGTTGAAACAAACCCTGTCTTTATTAAAAGAATATTTTCAATAATTTAGACAAAATTAATTTTGTTAAATAATTCTTTAATACCGCTTTTATAAAATCATTAGCAAAAAAACAAATAAATGTCAGAGCAGAGATATTGTGACACCTATGGTAGAGTTGCCCAATCTGTTAATAATTTAGGCAATCCTCAAAATTTCACATAATTTGTTTATTTACAAAGATTAAATTTGCAAATAAAACTGCTTTTTTTCATTAAATGGATGTTTTTTGCGAGATCGACTGATTGAGATTGAATGATACAATTAGTTACAAAAATATCAAAAGAAATACAGAATTTTTAGATTACTTATATTAATTTATCTTTCACCTTCATTTCTTAATCTGATAAAAATATATATATACCCATAAATTTAGTATTTTTGTTTTAAAAGTTTTTTGCCTACATTACCCAAATTATATGTTAATAAAATTTAAATAATTATTTTATGAAAATATATTTTTTAATTTAACAAAATATTTTTTATCATAAAAATTTGATTGTCAATTTATAAAAATCTATGCGATATTCATTTTATAGAAAACACTACGTACTTCGCACTTATTAACTCTTTTATCTACTAATAATTTATTAGTAAGAACATTTCTTGCTTCGGATCATATGTTTTGTAAAGTACCAATTTGTTCCAGCTCGACGTTGATGACAAAATATAAAAAGCTTTCGCAAAACACGATTTTGTTTAAATATGTATGTATTTTTCTTTTCTTTTTAGCAGTTAATGTGTTTTCATTCATAGCTCCGTATTAATTTGTAGGACCGAAAAGCTTTTTCTATTTTAGCTTCGACCTTTAAAAGATTGTGCGTGTAATTTTACGCTCGTGTGGACCACATTCGATAATCCATATGTACCTTGGAGCACATTAAAAAATAATGTATGCCATTTTCACATAATTTGTGTTTATAAAAAATGGCTTTAGTCGTGCTATTTATTTGTAAACTTTTACATTTAGGTCTTGATAAAAAACATTGTTAATTGCATTGTATGGAAAATTGTGTATTAATTAATTTATTTATTATATGCTAAACCTCATATATTTTTCATTAATACATACATACGGCAAGAAGATAAATCTTAAAAATCTGTTTGGAAAGACAACTATCAAACCTTTATCCAGCTTCTGATATCAAGTAATTGTCAATTGAAAATGTCGATAATTACTTAAGTACAAATAATATGTCAACTACATGATATATCGTATATGTTTAAATACAAAGAAATTACTTGATACTTATATATCATACAAAATACAAAAATGCTGATATGTCTACAAAGATTTCGAAGTATTTCAAGTTATTTTATATCAAAATACTTATCTAAAAGCTTTTATATATATAATTTTATTCAGTGACGGTAATTGGATGTAACTTCAAGTCTCTGAGTACTTAACAAATTTATTTCACTAACAATGACAATGGAATTTAACTATCTATGAAAACATCTCTATAATTATAATCTTTCATCAATAATCCTTTATTCTTTTCTTTTAAAAATATCCACTTCAAAACAAAGCATATGGCTCTCTACAATGTGAAGATTGTTTTGACAGTTTTTTACGAATAATAATTGTCAATTATTAGTTTAACCGTATCGGGTTAGTGTCCTTATTACAATACAAATGAATAAACATTTGAAAAATTCTTGCAACTAGAATGGACCTTGAACGCGTGTCCCCTGCTTGTTAAATGTATGAGCTATCCAATAGCCTAACGAGGGCGACTTATAATCTTGGGGTCTAAAGAAATAATCCAGGGATTGCAAAATACTGCAACACCCATGATCTTAAATAATAATAAATATGTCAACAAACGATGTGTTAACATACATTGGATAAATATGGATATTTTAAGCAGTAGATACTTACCAATTACAAAAAATCTTAAATAAAAAGTTAATTCAAAATGATATGTTTATTTTTATATAAGTAAATATCATTATACTTGTAAAAACATTTTAAGAGTTTTGATACAATACTATCATTTATTAGTTGATAATACACATTATCACATATTAGAATAGGTGAGTATTTACAATGCTAACGTGTCAATTTATTGCAAACGGAGTGACACAACCCGGCTATGTACGCCCCATACTAATGTCACCCCTTCTTGATTTATACTGACCCCAGAGAGTGTTAATTAGCCACAATTTGCACCCGTCCTTAGAGGATAGCATAATTTGAGTTCTGCAAGGCAATACTTTGTTTTCAAGTCGTCATATTTTAAGTAAAATAAATTATGATAAACAAAGATTTAAAACTTATTTTTTGTAAACAAAATTTATGTAAAATTAAAGATTTTTTTAAATATTCCATTAAAACACCTAATACAAACGTTCTTGATATTCTTCTTAAATTTTGTAAAGCATGTATTAAAAATACCGTAGATTATGTTAAAAAACGTTATATTTCTTCCATTTTGAAGCTATTCGGAAGTTATTTTAGAAACCATAAATAATATGTATCATATCGTCCGTATTATAAGGGAGTAATACTCACAGAACAAATTTTACCGGAAGCACAAAAAACATGTTTTAATGGTTTTTAGTCAAAGTCACATTAACACAAACCTGAAGTAAATGATGAACGATAAATTAGTGCTTCATTTTCCTGGTATTATAATTAACAGAGTTATTTGAGAAAAATCACTAAAATTGACGTTTAATGATATTTTCCTTTCCATACAAACTTACTACAATAGATCGTCATTTTTCAAAATTCAAAGCTCAATTTCGACAATAATTCGGCATTTTTGGGTTAATTCCTTTTGACAGAACGTGTATTTAGTAATGTATATTGTGATTCTCAAATAAAAGCACTTTTAAAAAAACTGAGGATTACGCCCTTTTACCAAAACAGGGTTGATATGGTATTTATCAGTCACAGACATTTAAAACCTTCAACCTGGAGTGCCTCATGAATCAAACTTGGGACCATTGCTCTTCACAATTTTTATAAATAATATATCAAAAGTCGTTCAAAAAGCTGCTTTTGTTATTTGCTGATGACCTGAAGCTTTTTTTGGAAGTTGTCACCTTTGATGACTGTCATCAACTCCAGTTTGACATAAACAATACATTAATCTGGAGTAGACGTAACAATCTGAATTTCAATATTAGTAAATGCAATCTTTTATCGTTTATTAAAGCTAAAAATAAAATATATTTTCAGTATTCTATGGATGGCGTTTTTTCACGGGTATCATCTATTAGATATCTTGGTATCATGTTTAATTACAAGCTATCATTTAATGACCACATCACAGCCACACGTAAGAAAGCATTGCAGATGTTAGGTTGTGTAATACAAACTTCCAGGATTTTTTCAGAGGTTGCAGTAATTAAAAATCTATATAATTCATTTATTAGAAGTAGACTTGAGAGCGGTTCTATTGTCTGGGCCCCATAACAGTTGAAATACGACTTTATGGTGGAGAAGATTCAGAAAAAGTTTCTGAGACTTCTGTAACTGAGGATGTATGGTTACAATCCTTGGTTTTACCTGACTGACTTTCTCTTAGGTATGCTTAATTACTGTAGTTTAAAATTTAGAAGGAATTTTTACTTAGCCGTGAATTTTTTTCGAATAGTGCGTAGTGTCGTTGAGAACTCTGCCATTTTGGCTAATAATATCTATGTGAGAAATCGATAACATCAGTTTTTTTCATATCAAAGTGTACAAAAAACCTGCCAGTATGACTATGTTCAATATAATTGTTTTGGCTGTCGATATCTTCCACCTGAGTGAATGTGAGTTTAAGCGGATTCTGTTCTTTGAACTAATTTTGAATAATGGAATCTGTTGGGCTCGAGAGCTCGAGGCTCGATTAAATGCCATATGCTCCGTTTTGAAGCAAATAAAGAATTTAAATATATGTATATTTCTCCTTAAAAATCCATACAAAAATGTTTGTATATCTATTTTAAATTTTAAAAATAAAATAAATGAATAAATTTTAAAAAATCATATATGATCTAGTAAACCTAAATGTTTATAGATTATATTATTTTCAATCGTAAAACATGTAGAACTTTATGTCTTTGATATATAGATTATTTTATAATCAAATATTTGAAATAAATTATGAAAAATTAATTGTCTATCGATCACTAGTTTAACATGTACTATATTTTATGACGTATCGACATTTATTTGTTAATTTCAACAAGATGTTATTATGTATTTATTAGATGTTGGCATTAAATTAGATGCATAGATTATTTTCCTATCCAAATCCAAGGTTTTATTCAGATGTGTTGGATCATATATACAAATATTTGGGGAAAATCAATTATCCTTGTTTATACTAATAGTTTATTAACAAAATATTTTCTTTATACTAAAAAATGAGTGCAATCATTGTAATAAAATGCTGCAGCGTTATTTCAAGTTGTATATATTCTTAAGACTTGAAATTTGTATTCTATGAAAAAAATACTATCAACGCAAATAACGCAATACTTTAATATAGAAAAAATGAATATCATCAATATGCCTCGCAGTACTCAATATCAGTACTATATTATAGTTATCGTCGTAGAGGTGTCTACGCCATTACACGAGGCAATACAAGTCTTGCACAAGGTTTCACTTGATTAATTTTCAGCTCTATCAACACTAGTGATGAAA
>JAPMAE010000089.1:20829-32885 GCA_036584705.1 Rhyacophila sp. 25_7 | reverse complement strand
CATATTTCAAAATGTTGCAGCTTACATACAGTATTTCTAATTGCCAATATATTATGCAAACAGATGCTGTACAGTGTACACCACCTGTAGCATATTCAGTTGAGTAAGTTTGACGAGTATCCTTATAATTTGTAACTCTCTCACATCGTATTAATTTAAATAATATATACTGTCATGTACGGCCGTAAAATTAATTAAAGTATAATAAATCTTTATATCGAATTCATACGATTTCTCCAGTATATTTCAAGAAGTCAAATAACCTTTATAAGTACATAAATAGAAAATTTGTAAAATCGATAAATGGTTACTTTCTTCGCATGATTCCTAATGGAGATTCATCAATTTTTATAACAACTCAAGAGATATATTTTTAGTGGAAAATTGACAATATTATTTTTCGGGGTAGGTTTTTATAGGTTCTATGAATAATATTTCTCAATTATTTAGGTTAGTGAATAGCGCGTCTGCCTAAAAAGCGGAGGTCGTGGGTTCTGTCTCGTAGCTCGTTGAAATTTTTACAAATGTTTATTCATCTGTATTATGCTAATAATTAATAACTATTACTCATAAAAAAAACTGTTAAGAAAATCTTGAAACTGTGAAGACCTGACTATTCTCCTTCTCGGAGCAAATGTGGAATTAAAAATATGTCGACCGTGTTTAGGTAAAAGGGAATAACCCTCACAGAACAAATTTTACAGGAGGCACAAAAAATGTGTTGTAATGATTTTTAGTCAAAGTCACATTAACACAAACTTGCAAGATGACCAATATATTGGTGTATCATTTTCCTGGTCAGATTAGTATTGATTATGGTATCCTGAGAGTATCATTAAAAAAAAATCATTAAAATTTACGTTTATTGCATTTCTCTTTTCCATACAAACTTAGTAAGATCGTTCTTTTTTCAAAACCTAAACCTAAATTTCAATAATAATTCGGCATTTTTGGCGTAATTCCTTTTGACAGAACGTGTATTTAGTTGTGTATATTGTGATTATCAAATAAAAGCGCTTTTCAAAAATCTGAGGGTTACGCCCTTTTATCTAAACATTGTCGATATTATCTCAACCCATTGAGTTTCTAACCTGATTATCCTAACATTTTTAATTATATCGCAAATTTAATTGAATCAAATTTTTTGGTCTAGCATACATTTAATTACTTTCTCCATTTAACACAATAAAAATTAATAAAAATTGGTTCAGTCCATTTTTAATAATGCTATTACTATTAAAATTTTTAATATTCATGTACTTAATATTATTTATATTTTATTGTTTTTAATAATTTGATTGAATGATTGAAATAAAAACAAGTGACTAATATCAAACAAATATATATGATCAATATTCTCTATACATTATTACAAAAGTACCTGATCGTCGCTTGTCAAGTTTGAAAAATAGGTTTTTAGTTCTTAACAGTAATAATGTAAAAAATATTATCTTTGAATTGTTTGAAGCCGGACTTCGAGAGTTTTTCAAGAGGTTTAATTTTACTTTGACGTCAGAAAAATGGCAAAAAAAAATCCGTTTTTTTCAGATGATAAAAGTTTATAATGAAATTAGAGCATCTTCGTAGGTTCATTAATTATCTTCTAAAAGTAGAAAAATGTTCACTGAAAAAAGTATATATTGTAAACTACCTGTTAGTATTGACGCGGCTTCTGTATATAAAATTAATTATCTTATAACTTTACCGGCACGGGAAGTAGTGGTTATTGTGGTCGTCTTTGAACCCGTTTAAATTCAGTAGTGGAGAAAAAAAACACATTTTACATCGCAGTTAGTCACGCATATAGGTCTAAATGCATAGAGCTAATATTGTTGTAGATTTTCTTATAAAACGTTTACTTAAAAATCTTTTATGATCTATTTACTAAGTAACCATATTCTATACATGCCGTTAAAATATTTATTTGACTTTTTTATTTGCTCTGTTTCTTTACTCGTGTATTTAATTATCCAAATATTTTATAATAATTGTATAATGTTTGTCATGAACGATATGAATTTATTCAAATACATCATAATGGTTCAACGCCGTGAATTACATATATTATGATATTGATTTTGTCGTAGAATTAATTATTAAATGCATAATTATGTATGCATCAGTTGATATAATTATTCAGATATCATATAACATTAAAAGCATTTTGCTTATATGATATTAATTTTCTATCTGGTTTTATTATTATTCTACAAAAAAGATTTTCATTCATAAAATCATATTAGATATCAGATTCTTTTTAATTTTTTTTAAGCTTTCTCAAATTTATACATAAAATATATATTATTTTAAAAGGCAAAGCTTTAGTTGTAAGGTTAATTCAAAAGTTTACGTCGCCAACCACGTAAACTGTGTGAAGTTTTGCGCAAATTTTTCTGCCTCGGTATTTATAACGTCAGGCGCCACGGTAATAAATAGAAAATTAATTACAAATTTCCCGTTCCTACACTAAAAACAAAGAGACGCCTCTCCACTGTCCCCCGATGCTAGATTATAGAGCATTGCGGGGTGTGAAGTGTGAAGCCTACCTATCTTTGTTCAAGTGAAAGTCGCCCGAGGCCGTGTCATTCATTCGCTCTTTGTATTTGGAAAAGCCTCCGATCTTAGCTTTCACCGATTCAGCTTTTTTCAAATTCAATACACTTACCTGACTCAACGAAGCTTTCACGTTTTAATTGTTGACTTAAGTGCCTATATTAAAATAACGTGGTCGCCTCCGTTTGGCAAAATTATTTAAAATCTCCTTTCAGTGTACTGACATAGATTTATTTCAATGTGAACTTAATTGTTTTCTTATTGTTCATCTTTACAATAATTTTACTACAATATTTTAATGTATACAATTAATAGCTTTATTCCATCAAAGTAAATTATAATATATTAGTTTGCTCATGATCTTTAGAATTTTTTTTATAACAAATATATGTTTCTCAAGAAATTTTATCCACCCAAATATATTATTTAATTAAATACTACAAATAAATATTGCTATTCATTAGTGTCATGATAGATTTAGCTTAAGAACAGTCTATTAACCATGTAAATATCTTGAGGGCTAGGAAGGGATGGCCACCAACGTCAACATGGTGTTACAAGGGGGAGGGTGGGTTAATTTTTATTATTATGTAACTCTTTTTTCTCTCAAAAAGTGGATAAGATTGGATTAATTGTGAAATTTATTCCTACTCGTATCTAATATGGAACGTTACACAACATTTGAGAGAAGGAAAGGAAGGGTTCAAGCTAAATCTACATGGAGAGTGGGGGAGGTAAAAATCTAATGAAAAAACGCTATGTGGTTTATGGAGGACCCTTTAGTATTTCTTGAATATATTATTTTATAACTAATAAATATATTAATGACAACGATTTATCGCAAACGATATAGTTTGATAATCTTAACGGTAGAACTCGTGGTAATAATTCGAAGCTTACAAAGACATTGACGATACAAATACTTTGACTTATACATTCATTAAAATAATATGGGCGCACAATATAATTTATCGACTTGCCGTCGATATTTCCGCAGTTTTAAATACTTTCAAACTTTTCCAGCTACCGAAATCCTACCCTCTCTAAAAGATATCGCAGTGCCCAACCAACCGCGATTTTACTCAGAATATTGAAGAGACGTTTCGGGGCGTAGTGCAGCCACCGTCTTCCGCTCGCTGCTTTGCAGATTCGTTACCACGTACTATATTTTTCCTGAAAGATGAGATGTAGATACATCATTAATAAATAACTATATTCTATAGCAAAGATTGTGTGATGTGACTTTAAACGCATTTTTTAGGTTCAAGTCATTCAACAACATCCAAAATTAAAAATAAGGTAGCAAATATATATCACTCTCTAAAGATGCATTTGCTCGATGTTTCGTTTACTTAACTCAATATTTTTATGTTTCGTATGTTTCTTTTTTGTATTAATTACTGTTTCAATTATAAGTTTCTTAGATTATTTTATTAATAAAAACATTACCATACAATTAAATATATAAACATTAACAATTCGATATCTTAAAGTTTAATAATTTGTGTTTCATAATTCAATATTTTTCATAATACGCTATATTGATAGTTATTAATTACTATATAATAAATACACTTTTTTTTCATTTAGATTTGACTACATACTTTAATGTGACCTAGTGTTTTTATAATTATTTTTTTTAGCGTTTTTATAATACCAATAAATGTTGAATTCCCAGATTATCCACTCGCAGCTAAAAACTCATTTTGTTTTCAAGAACTCATTTTTATTTTTAAAATTTACGCGCTACGAGCATAGTAATGTTTTTATCTAATATAAAATTTACAATTTTACATAATAAGAACGATATATCTATTTATCTATCTATGGCACAATAACAAAAGTAAAACTATACATTAAAATGTTAATGAAAATGAGAAAACAATTTCATATAAACCAATGAGCTTAGTTGATTATATTTAACTAAATAAAATCTACTTCACTCACACTCACTCATGTGGAAAATGTCAAAAGTAATTATCAACATATTTTAAGAATAACAATTTATTAGTTTTCATGTTTTTTGTTTGTGATAATAATTGTTTGTTGTCATTCGAAACTCTTGAATTGTTTCATATACTAAAAGTTTATTCTCTATTTCGAGAAATTTTCTTGAGGGTGAGTTGACACCCTGTACAGGTTTTTTCATTACTGATATTTCTTTCTTTGTACTGGAAGATACGCAAGGGTGGTAAAAGAGGGCGTTGAATTTGAGAACTTTTAAAGAAAGATGCATTATTCTTGGCAACTTTCATATTGTGCGTTTTTTTTTATTTATATTTACATTTTATATTACTTCAAAAAGGGATTATAATAAAGACAGCGCAAGAGTGCACAAAATTACGAATGTCATCTCTTAAATGACATGATAAATTATTTAAAAAATATTTGACAAAGAGAAATAGTCCCGCCCCGCATCCATTGTTTTATTGTACTTTCAAGTGTTTTATTAAAATAATACATTTTCAATTTTCTAGATAAATTTAAAACTATGTTTTTTATTTATGTGATTAATGTATTTGTGAAGCACTTCATTTTTAGATTTTTAGTTTTTTTCTAGTAATTAAGTTTAATATTGGTTGATTTAAATTTATCGCTGACAAAGAAAACATTTCAAAACGCGCGTACTTGAATTTATATAAAATAATTAATTATATTTATGCTTCAGTAGTTCCACAAAGGAACTTTACAAACTCTGTTAGAGTGGATTAATTCTAAAATTATTGCGTAAGCGACTAATTTATTATGCCAAAACTTAAAAGAATTATTTTACCTAACTAAATTATACTTATTAACGTTAACGCTTGCGACTTGTTTTATGTTATTTTGTTGTAAGTCCGGAGGTGCGCAAAAATAACTCTGTCGCGAAAATATTATCCTAAATACCTAATGACATTGTAAAATTGACGCCCCATCCGAGATCGCGCCCACGTGCAGTCACATCCGCGAGCGAAATACCCATCTGGGAATAATACGCAACTTTAGGGCGGTGCGCCAAGAATTAATAAGTGAAACAGAGCGACCCTGGTATTTTCTTAAACACTGTGCCGCTTTTGAATGTTGATATTGTGAATGTTTTATTTTGAAGGATATACTTCTTTGGATTCCTGTGAACTGCTTTTTTAAACTTAAATGCTATTGAACTATTCTACAGTGATAATATACACTTAGACAATATTAAATGTGTTTATTTATTTTAATTTACCACTGCATATTTTAAGTAAAGTTACTTGTCACAGAGTTTACTTATAATCATCTATATTTGGTGTGGAGTTAGTAGATATTGTGCTATATTAAATTATGTACTCAGTCGCAAGAATTGCTGAAGATACTATTCCTTTAGACATAGTTCTTATATGATAATATGTAATACAAATTTACCATATTTACATTTATAATATTCTGAAAAATAATAGTATGCCTATTGTACAACATAAATATGTCGCATACATTTCTATACCTGGGAGGGAAACTGCACTATGTCAAAAATGGCACCTTTTCACTGTGGCTGTTCAAAGTCATTTTGGTATTACTTCCTTCGGATGATATATAACGTAATTTTCTTTCCTTATATTCTTTTCTAGTAGGATAACAATATAATTTAGTATATCACTAAGAAGAGCATTGCAAGATATACTTCATTATCTCAATTTTACCAAAGCGCAGCTTACCTTCCAGGTTTTTCTATTAAGATTAAAATAAATAAAACATTTATCATATATATAAATTTAAGGACCATTTGAATAAAACTATTTTAGTACGTTCTTTTTAAATATGAATTAAATCAAAAATATACTGAAACATGCAACATTTGAGATCACCATTAAGAAAAATGTTTATTTATAATGATTTACTAAATAATTAAAATAGCGCTGTTTTCTGATATAACTTCGTTATTTTTCTTCTTCAATTATAATTATCTCATAAGTATAACATAACAAATTTATGTGCATCTAGAAATAATATGAAAGTCTTACAAATTATTCATAAATGTCATTCAGTACAGTAGTAATGGAGTAAAATTTTTACATATTAAATGTGCTTTAGTCAAATACATTCCTCCTTCGTCGTCATGAAACACGGACATGGTAAAATATACGGATTCGTCCAAATAAGAAAGATATTTTTGTTTATATTCATTGTGCAAATAGAATATTTCCTTGTTGTATTGCCGGACTAAAGCTCGACCGGGTCGTTTCTTTAATGTGCTCCGTACCTAACGAGGGACTCATACTCGAGGCCGATAGGATCGTCAACTTTATATCTATTAAGGGACTGGACTTCCTTTCATTATGGTATACACTGTTGGGTATAACACGTCATGTTTATTGTGCATATAGCAACCCATGACCCTTTGTAAAATATTGGAAGCTTTCACATATACATATGAATAGCTGCTATATTACTGTTTGTGTTCGATAGTTTTCAAGCTTCAAATTAGTTTTAATTATAATACGTAGATTGTCGGAAACTGAACGATTATGTTTCAAATTGAATGTTCTACGTGCAAACTTATTAAATGTATCATTACCCTTCACACTTTCGCTTAAGAAAACATAAAAGCTAGTGCAAACAAATTTCACGGTCTATCAGCAAATTTGTACTCATTGGTTAATGGAGTTTATTTGTTATTTTTATATTTTATACAATTAAAAATCGGAATATTTTACTATGTACAGTCTTTTTTATCGTTTATAACTATTTTCGATACTAAGTTATTTTCACTTATAGGAATAATTTATTATATTAATACTTATCTGGATTAAATAAGTTTTTATATAATACTAAATTCAATAGCTACTTTTTAGAAGATTAAATATTATTCTTTAATACTACTTTTAAATATTGAATTTTATTGGGGTCACCGAATTTATGATTATCATGAATCTGGTCCAGCACACGACTTAAATTTTCCAATAAATCAAAATAACTATCATTTTTACGTACTGTAATAATGTAGTCACTGACATACATCATTCCGCACTTATAGAAAAGCTTCAAGCATTTAATTAATGTGAATTAAATATATGTGTTTTTCTATTCTTACTATGTATATATTGATATGCTTCGATTTTATGGTACAGTCAGTGTAGCCCTTGGATGAAATATTTTCATTAGTTATAAGATTTGACATAATCGTACACATTTACATAGTTGTTTTATAGTATTATATGGAAATCTATTACTTTTAGTGCTCAACGCTGATTATATAGATATTTGTATTACTTTAACCATGCATTGTGGTAGTTATCTAGAAGCATCTCATCTTGTGAAGTAAGTTATCAACATATTAATAATAAGTTGCTCTCAATTGCGATTAATAGCGCATATCACACTCGGTGTATTGTGTTATGCGTCGTATTGTAATGAAATATATACGCAGAACTGTCAATATTATAAAACAAGACACGTAATTAAATTCGTAATCAAAACTGCGATCGCAGAGTAAACTTGCCTCCGTTTTAAGCGTTGGAGCACTTTGGAAAATCGACGCCGCTTTTCGAACGTCGCAGCGCTCTATACAGACGTACCCGAAATTTTCCTTGTATCAACGGATCAAAGGGCGTCTGTAGGCCTTACTTGCTCGCTTAGTATCTGCTGTTTGGCATTATTCATAAATAAATACACCATGATGCATAAAACTATTGCGACTAATGTCTTAATAACTCCTCTTAGCAAAGTATTTCAGATAATTTTTATCATATTATTTTTTCAAAATAATATAAGTTATAAATAATAGGAATGTAGAAAATGACATGACTTATTTTAATGTTTAACATGTATAATATTGAATTTAAATAATATTAAAGTTTTTTTTCTACTTTCTTATCAATTACTACTTTCTTCATTTTTTTTTTTCAGAAGAAAAAGTTTAAAATAAGTTTTTTAGATATTGATTTAATGTACAATGATAAAAAAATATATCAAGATAATAGCTTGATAGCGTACAATGACATACGCTATCAAGCTTTTCAAAAATTAATTATTTCTATTCTAATTCATTCTGAATAAGTTTACCCAGTGTTAGAAAGCCATTATAGAATTCAATTTTATGTTCTTATTTCTACGAAATATTATAATAGACGACATCTATTGCATCATTTTCAACATGATGGTAAAAGTTTATAGTAAAAAATGTGCTCGAGAACAGTTTCTTTTTAACCATATCCGCTCCAAAAGGAAGCATATGGATCTCCACAATGTAAAGATTATTTTGACAGTTTTTTTACGAGTCATAATCATCATTTTCATAGCTCAAGAGTTTCGGTTTCGTGCCCTGGCTACAATACAAATGAACAAACATTTGTAAAATATGCGACCAGCACGGGCCTCGAACCCGTTATCCCCGGTTTGTGATTCGGATGCCACTATACTCTCACCTACGAGAGCGACTATGATATATATAATTAGAGAAAAATTGTGACAATCTTTTCTGATGATTGATTTAAACGATTGTTGAAACAACAAAAAATATTAATAAAATTTAATCAATTTTATTTTCAATAAACTCGTACAGTATCTATATATAAGTTGATTCTAAACAGACATATATTAAAAGAGAGCACTTACATTTATGTTAATGTTGAATGACAAATCAATTTCTTTTGCATACTGAAAAAAAAAGTCAATTTTGTATGTAACATATATATTTTTTTTAATAACACATGTTGACTTTTGGCACAAACTGTATATAAGTGTCACGCATGACATGCGACGACGTTAATGTGACATGTAGCGACGCGCGACGCGTGGACAAGTGATTCGTGACATGGCGCCTCATGCCTTTTGTGTTAGGGCGCGGAGGCCTCTTCGCATAACGAAGCGTCAGTGGGTGATTAGTGGAGTTCGCAAGTTATTACGCGATACGCTTAGCAAGTTAAATCGCGACTAACTTTCGCCCTCGTTCTACTGCCGACGGATTAGTCAAAGACCGCGAATTATTCAGGATTTTTCATCACAAGGCTACGCGTGTTTTTCACCTTGCAGTAACTTCCTTAGCAGAAGTTAAATGGCACCTTGAATACTTCGCACCGAACTTTTTGCATAATACCCGTTTTAAACAAATTATATATTTGTTGTACTATATTATTGAATATAGCGCTGGAAGCATTAATGTTGAACGAAATGTGAAAATCATGCAGAAAGCTAATGCAGAGGTGAGCAATATGCGACCCGAGATTTCTTCAATTGCAGCCCGTATTCAATCAAAAAATTCACAATATTGTTAAGTAATAATATTTTTGATTTTTTTGAGTGCACTTCAGTAAAACAATAAAAGTAAAAAACGGCTGCAAAAACCGCATGAATGATTAATTATTTGAATATTGCTAACGAGTAACAGTATCTTAAATCACTGTAGTTGGAAAAAATTGTGAAGCAGAAAAACAGTGTTCAGTATTTTCTTTTTTCTACATTCGAGGAACTAATTGAGTTCACTGAAGTTATTGGGTGACGATAAAGTCTCAAAAAACAATAAAATATATACTTTTAATCACCGATCACGAGACATGTTTGTGATACGACTATTTACAGTTAATATTTTTTCATTTGGAAAATAATTATCCAATTCTGATTTATGCTTCGTATATGTAAGTACTTATAATATTTTATTTTACTTGTATGCTAGGCGATGTAATTGTTGTCTGACGGCTACCTGTTGAAAGGTTAAGGAAGCATGTTGGACTCTTCACTCAGCAATAGATGAATAATAACTGATGTATATCAAGTTTTCTTCACGTCCAGACAATCTATGGTAGAAAGCTGTTATATTGAAATAATCACACAGTTTTTATCTTCTTCACAAATATATACAAAAGGTTTCGTCCATTATAACATTTTCAATCATTTTTTTGAAAAGTTGTAACACATGAAACCAATCATAAAATTAAAAAATATACATTTATCGAAAAATATAGAAAACTGTATTAATATTTGAAGTTATTATATTTAAAAAAATAAATTCACCCCTAATCTTTAGTAATGCTTTATATAAATATTAAAAACGAACTTCTGTATAAAACTTATTAGAAAGTAAGATATATCAAAAACTTCAACCTAACAATACTGCGAAACTGTTAAATATTCTTTCGTAGAAATTTAATCACGAAAATAAGTATGTTTGAATGTTCAATTTAATTATATGTAAAAATATTAAATAATGCAATTTCAGCTTTCCAAGATTTTTAATATGTATTGTTCACGTTTTTACCTCTAAATTTCTCTTCTTCTAAACGGCATCTGAATCAGATGATCTACTTCTAAACAAAATAAGATTTATTCGAGTTCATCATTTTTTATTAACCTACAATTTCCACGTATCAGTTCTCCAAATGACATCAAGCAAAAAATCTTGCAAAACAAATTCTACTAAAGTTTACCGAGATTTTAAATTAAGTCTTTATCAGGAAAAAATAAAAAAAATCGACCAAACTTCTGCTGTATGTAAGAATAATGATTTTTATAAAATAAATTAGAGAAACTAGAATTCTTCAAAAATTGTATGTAATTGTATGCAAATATAACTAGCGATAAAACCCCTTACTTCAAAAATAAAAAAAATAGCTCATACTTTTTGAGTTTATATTTTGATAGACCAGAAATAATGAGAATCGGGGTAGTTAAACTAAAATACCTGTATCTTGTTCAATTCAATACAGTATTAATTATAATTATGTGTTGAAATGAGAAGATGCATTCAAAATATTTCTTTTAAGTAAACTTTGTCCTAGACAGTATGCTATAACGTTCTGGCAGTTAATTTCTAAATCCGTTTTTGTTCAACAATCTATTTATTTGCTAGTAAGTTTCAGACTTGCTTTTTAAATGTAGATTATAACTATTTATTGGTATAGAATGTTTGCTATTACATGTACATTTTCGAAACAAATATGTGATAAATAAATTAGGATTAGATTCCGTTCCACGTGTTTGAACTATACTCAACATTATTACTGATGACTTATATTAACATCAGTGCACGTTATGATTAATAACATTCAGTAAACAAACCATAGTTGTAAGAATACCGGAGACAAAAAAAATAATTGTATATTGTGTATATATCGGAAGTCTGGGACGATAATCCGGTCGGCATTATCGTTTTCCGGCTGACTCTCTGGGCCTACCCAGACCCGGATAAATAAGTAAGCTCCGGATTATTGCTTTCCGAAATTAACACGTTCCAAATGATGCACTTAACGTGGATTTCACGGATCGGCTCCAAGTATAAAAGGTTTAGTTTATTTTTATGCCCCGTGCTTATCGTTGAAAATTATTGTTTAATTAATGTCGCTTAATACACTTTCACTTCACGTAAATAATTAAGGGGATGTAAATTTTAATTGAAATCGTGTTGTTTACTGTCGCCCGTTAAAGGAAGACCATTAAGATTATGACATAATCCGTAAGTAGTTATTTTACTATATTGTATCTTTGTGCACATCTTTAATGAAGTATATCTTGCTTGCTACATAGCCAAAATAAGTATTTAGTGTTGTTTCAAC